>RPOG01005231.1:0-34049 GCA_008086565.1 Thalassoma bifasciatum | reverse complement strand
TTTGTCAAAGACTGCCCAGTAAAAGAAAAAGCTCACCCGTAGAAGAGGAGATACGGGTGAGCTCTTCCCTCAAGACTCCTCAAGTTCTCCGTTCTTCGTTCCCTGCTCGTCTGCTCCTGCCTGACGGACCTCAGACCCTGGCCACCCTCATCGACTCCGGTTCTGACTCCTGCCTCATCAGTAAAAGAGTAGCAGAGCAACTTGGACTGAGTCTGGTTTCCCTGAGTCACCCAATTCCTGCCAAGGCACTGGACGGCCATGAGATGGGTGTCATTACTCACCAAACCATCCCTGTTCCCATGCTCATCTCTGGTAACCATAAAGAAACTATCCAGTTCCATGTGCTTGATCATCCTGACCTTCCTCTGGTCCTTGGCTTCCCCTGGCTTCGACGACACAACCCTCACATAGACTGGTCCACCAACTCCATCCGCGGTTGGGGAACCGCCTGTCATCTCACCTGCCTGAAGGACGCCATGTCTCAGCTCCAACCTGTTAGTACCAAGGACCAGCCTGAACTCTCCCNTAAAAGAGTAGCAGAGCAACTTGGACTGAGTCTGGTTTCCCTGAGTCACCCGATTCCTGCCAAGGCACTGGACGGCCATGAGATGGGTGTCATTACTCACCAAACCATCCCTGTTCCCATGCTCATCTCTGGTAACCATAAAGAAACTATCCAGTTCCATGTGCTTGATCATCCTGACCTTCCTCTGGTCCTTGGCTTCCCCTGGCTTCGACGACACAACCCTCACATAGACTGGTCCACCAACTCCATCCGCGGTTGGGGAACCGCCTGTCATCTCACCTGCCTGAAGGACGCCATGTCTCAGCTCCAACCTGTTAGTACCAAGGACCAGCCTGAACTCTCCCGTGTGCCTCCTGAATATCATGACTTCAGTGCTGTGTTTAGTAAGGCCAACGCTACTTCTCTGCCACCGCATCGTCCTTATGATTGTGCCATTGACCTCCTTCCGGGCACCACTCCTCCCAAGGGAAGATTGTTCTCTCTTTCTGCACCAGAGAGAAAGGCTATGGAGGAATACATCGGCAATTCTCTGGCTGCTGGACTCATCCGTCCTTCTTCGTCCCCTGCTGGTGCCGGGTTCTTCTTCGTGGAGAAGAAGGATCATACCCTGAGACCCTGTATTGACTACAGGGGCCTTAACGACGTCACAGTGAAGAATCGTTACCCCCTGCCTCTCATCTCTTCAGCGTTTGAGTTACTTCAGGGAGCCACGATTTTCACCAAACTTGACCTCCGGAATGCCTACCATCTCGTCCGCATCAGGGAGGGAGACGAATGGAAGACGGCATTCAATACCCCCATTGGACATTACGAGTATCTGGTGATGCCTTTTGGACTAACCAATGCTCCCGCAGTTTTTCAGGCCCTGGTGAATGACGTGCTCAGGGACATGTTGAACCAGTATGTCTTCGTCTACCTTGACGACATTCTTATCTTCTCCAAGAACCTCAGTGACCATGTGCATCATGTCCAGACTGTTCTCCAGAGACTTTTAGAAAACTCACTCTTCGTCAAAGCTGAGAAGTGTGAGTTTCACGTTCCCACAGTCTCCTTCCTGGGCTTCATCGTGTCTGAGGGCTACATCAAAATGGACCCGGCTAAAGTATCCGCTGTCACCACCTGGCCTGTCCCGGAATCCCGTAAGCAGCTCCAGCGGTTCCTGGGCTTTGCCAATTTCTACCGCCGGTTTATCAGAAATTACAGCACTGTCGCTGCTCCTCTCACCGCCCTCACCAGCAGCAAGAGAACTTTCCTCTGGTCTCCTGACGCAGATACTGCTTTCCGTAACCTGAAAGAGAGGTTCACCACTGCCCCAATTCTCCAAATGCCTGATCCTGATCTCCAGTTCCTGGTGGAAGTGGACGCGTCTGATGTGGGAGTTGGAGGTGTCTTATCTCAGCGTTCCCCTTCAGATCACAAGCTCCATCCCTGCGCCTTCTTCTCTCNACAGCTCCACACACAGCCAGTGTCAGACTGTCTTTTGCATTCATGCTGAGAACTCCAGACCTGCTATCCGGACTGATCTCCCGTTGCCGACCCGTTTTGTTCCCTGTTCTGCCTACGCCTGACCCTCGGATTGACTGCAAGGTATCGACTCGCTTCTGTTCCCCACCTACCCGTCTGCCTGAGCCCCGGCTGTCGAACTCGCCTTCTGTCTCCGACTCTGATAATCTGTCTGTGCATCCTGATCTGTGGTGGCCTGCCTGGTATCTGACCCTCCTGCCTGTCCCTGACTTCGAGAATCTGCCTGAGTATCCTGACCAGTGGTGGCAGCCTGGTTGCTGGCAAACAAGTGTGAGTCCTGCTGAAAAGCCTTTGTTTGCCACGTGGAAGAACGTCAGTTGTTTGGCCGAGTGGCTTTGTCACCTGCCTGCGGTGCAAGGGTTCGCGGGTTCGATCCCCGCTTGGATCACCATCGTTTGTCTCAACGGACTGAACTATTCTGTGAACTGCTTGTGTTTTCAAGAACTGACAATAAAGACTGGTTGTTGTATCCAAATTGCTACCTCGCTTCTGGGTCCTTCCTGTAACCGTGTCAGGCTCAAAATAATTAGTCAAGATGCAATACCATGCAACTTTTTGTAGACTAAACACTCCTCTGTGGCACTTTGAGTATAATTGGCACAGGTCATGTTAGCATGGTTCCATACGTTAATTGTCAGAAGTACACTAAATATCTCTTCAACTAGATAAAAGTAAATCAGTGTTTGGATAATTTGAACTTGTTGGACTTGTCCAGAGTCTTGAAAGTCTTTGCAGAAATCAAAAGGGTAATTTAGGAAGAAATCTGAAAGAGTTTCATGGCTCTTCTAAATGTAACGTGATGCTAGCAGATGTCAACCTTTCAACGTATCTTCTTAAGACAAAGACTTTCTAACATCACCAAAAGCTCTTGTAAATGTGTTGACCCTGTTCAATGATTACATCATGGGAGAGCAGTCCCTCTAGTTTCAGTAGTGTTAATAGTTCAGTAGTTTAGGGTGTAAAAGCTCCACCTGTCTGAGTTTGGACTCAGTGTTTGATGTCTCTAATTGGTTGGCCTCAGCGTCTGTTACCTTCAGAGTTCTGCCGTGAAGCTGCTCCTCGAATCCTGAAGGCCTGTCTGGTTCTGCTACGTTCTCCAAAGCTCCAACTCTTGGGTACCTTGCTGGGGCTGTCCTCAAGACTGGGCTCCATGCTAGGAGACCGCCGCAAAGCTTGGCCGCCCCCCATGCTCCCAGGACCTCCAGAGCCCCCACCAGGACTGGGACCCACGGATGGAGTAACAGCAGGGTTCGAGGGAGGAACGGCTAGAGACAGAAAGATTCAAGGAGTCAAAGGACTGGACACACCAGGATCTGAACTGTTGATCCTGCTGAGCACTGGTTGATTATCCTGGTAGTTATCTGACCCTTCCCTGGTCCTGGTTTTGACACCCACCTGAGTGCTGAGGAGAGCCTTTCCCTTTGGTTCCTGAGCTCCGAGGAGACGAGAAGACCCTCTCTTTGAGACTGACCTTCTGACTGCTGGGACCAGGGACACAAAGACAGACAGGAAGAAAGGTTTCACGGGTTTTGGATCATGCATAGCACATCAGAGAAGGTCCTGATCATCCTTTCCTCTACAGCTTCCTTTTTGAAGTCCATAAGAGCTAAATCCAAAATCCCAAAGGGCCCGGGTAACAGGACCAGCCATGGGATCCCATCATATACCCTGTAACTTGGCTCTTACTCCTGGAGAGAGACGGTATCATTGTGACGGTGAGCAGGGGGTGCTCTGAATGTTGGAGGACTCATTTGCATCTTTTTCTGGGGAGAATAGGACCGTGGACAGAGCTGGAGAAAAACACTCAGACTGCAAACACTTGAGGCTCAAAGCCCTCTAGAGTGCGTGGGATGCACAGCTGGAGCACACTTATGTTTGAACTCACAGAGGTATCTACAGGGAAACTGGGCTTGAAATAGCAGTTTAGAAAGCTGATGATGCTTGGTCAAAACAGAGTAAATGAGGCCCTGCTGACTTTCCTTTGGGGCCTGCAGGGCTGTGCTGGTTTCTAAATGGTCCTGGTTTGTCTTAATCATGTTGGACATAACTGATGTGACACTAATTCTCGTATAACTCTAAATTAAATAGATTCTGGGTTTAAATAAAGTCGATACTGAACAGACTCAGCCTTGATTGAGTCAGTCCAGTCAGGACTTGTTTGTATGATCCAGTGCTGGACTCTGACCTGGGGGATGGCTCAGGCTGGACGTCCTTCCTGCAGAGAGAGTGAACGATAAAAGAAGATGAGTTAGACTTTATTAGATCTCAAACTAGTATAAGAAAAGAGGAATCTTAACTTGTGATAGATTGTTTAATGGTTCTTTAAACTGTCTCTAACCTGAACGACAGTCCTGATTTGTTCTTCAGGTTCCTCAACAGGTCCAGCTGATTTAGAGGCGGGATCAACCTGGAGACAAACATGATGAGGGTTAAAAACATCCTGATATCCTGATCTAAGAGACTGAAATCATCTATGAGCTTTGACAGCTGGAGTCTCACCTGTACATGGGGACAGAGACCGTTCTCTCGTAGTAATCCCAGGTTGAATTCAGGTCAGTCCTGGTCAGATTTGTGGCGTAAACCCTCCACGCTGCCTGCAGACTCAAAGGAGGTGATGCTTCCATGAGAACATGTTTGGAATAGTTTAAAACTCCTCGATATCCTTTAACAACGTTTTCTTGGAAAAATAAAACCATTGTAAGGTTTTCTCTACAATATTTTTAACTCTTTTGGTTCCTCTCGCCCATTAATTAGTGCTGCTAACATTGTAAATCTAAGGTCTATGGTGCTGTATCTCTAGCTGTCAGTTAACAGCATGCTGAGATTGGGAGGAAGCGAAATTCTCTTGACCAGGGGAGCCAAACTCATTTTCACAAGGGGCCAAATCAGTATAATGGTTGCCCTCAAAGGGCCAGATTTAGCTTTAGGGCTGTATAAATTTAGCTAAATGTTACAAAATACAATGTAAAGTAAATGCAACTTCTCATTAATGCAAAAAGACCTGGAAAATTGCATTGTGAAAAAACTGCAATCTAATGGTGGGGTGCCACCACTTTGCATGCAACATGATTGGCATTCATAATGGGAAATGTAGTTCATGGTCAATGTAGGGCTGCAGGATATGGCCTAAAAGCAATATCTCAATCATTTTTGGCTAAACCACTATACACAAAATATACCCCAGTATTGTCATTGCTCCTTTAAATATTTGTATCAGTGTTAAATTCAACCCTTTGATGCACAAAATGACAGCAGTTTAATTGAAACTAAACCATTTTGAACGCTGTACATCTCAGACTTCTTCATGCTTTATGGTCACATTTTTGTCTTTATTAATAGACAAATGGGAGGAAACATAGGGAGAACATATGGGAGGGAATGTACAACAAAAGGTCGGAATGTGGAAGAGTGGAACCATCAACTGCTGTGACCTGGACTTCAGTCTCAGAAGAAGGGAAATGTGCATTATTGACCACTGGGCCAATGTTGCGTTCATACCATATTTCTACACAGACGTGTCCCTGTCTGATGAAATAGCCCTCCAAAACACACAAGGGCAGTGTGGTGTGTATGTGATTGTGGGTGTATTCTGTTATGTTTAAGCTGATACATGTTAATAGTTATCAAACAGCAACTACTATGAAAAAGGGTAGAAAGAAGACAAGGAGGAGAGGAAATGTTACAGGAAATACAGGAAACAAGATCCTACTCAGCGGACCAATCACAGAGTTCGTTTTGGCATGGTGATGTTGTGAAGGTGCATGACAGGCTACGTGTGTACACTCCTGCATTGTAGAGGGCAATACAGATCTGGATAACATTTGGACACAAAAGTATTCAGACTGATCTGGACAACATTATGAAGTGACACTGTCTAAATAGCAGACTATTTGGAGCAGTGCTAACATGGTAGCACAACCGATATCTTGACTCAAGTGACAGACAAAGGTTTTCTGGTCTTAGCAGATGGTCCAACAATGTTGTAAATGTGCACCAATCACATGTATATTTGGCTTTATTTGCACATTTTTCCTCACCTGTATGAGTCCAGCTGCTGGGTTTCGTCTTTTCTCAAAGTGTTTCTGACGGTGCTGCTCCTGTACTTTCAGAGCAAAGCCAGAGCCCAGGATCCCCTGAGAGACAGACAGGCAAAGAGACAGACAGGTGAGCTGGGTGAACCATGTGCAGCTTCACCAGCTTCAGTTAAACTGGTGTAGATACTGAGAGAACTCACAGCAGGCAGAGCGAAGAATGAGACTCCAATCAGGGTGAAGGTGGCAGCCAGCAGACGGCCGTTCCAGGTGATGGGGAACTTGTCTCCATACCCAATGGTGGTCAAGGTGATCTGACAGACAGACATTAACCAATCAGAGGGTCCCATTTGTGAGGGGCTTGCAGCCAGATTCAGAAGATTTTAGACCCCACAGCTGCACAGAGCTGTGATTTAAGTTTCACTTTGCCCTAAGACTGAAAGAGACAAACTCAAATATGACGATATCTGTGTTTAATGACTCACCAGTCCCCACCAGAGGGCGTCTGCATACGTCTCAAACTGCTCATTATCTTCTTTCTCGGCCAAATAAACAAGAAAACTGGCGAGAATCAGACACAGGAAACCAATGTACCAGGCAGTGATCAGCTCCTACAGAGACAGAGATAAAGAACAGCAGAGATTATGAAACATGTCATGCATGCAGATTTTATGCTCTAATATGTGCATATGTTTAAGACATGGGGTCTAAATTTCAAAGAACAAAGAGAAATCACCAACATTTTCCCATTAATCTGGTGAAGAAACATGATTTTATAACATTTCCTGACTTTTTAATGGAAGTCAAATCCATTTTTTGTTCTGATCCAGTCACCTTGAAAATGTTTTGAACTTCTGTGGTTGTGTTAACTGATTGGAGCAGAGATGGATTTCATCAACATGTCTTATCTGGCAGGTTTCTTGATCTGATAGCGTCGACTAGCATGCCTCTTAGATGGATTCGGCAGATTTCAGCACGCATCGGCATTCAGCATGAGCAAACTTCACCCCAAAGAGGAAGTAGATAACCATGATGAATAGGGTCACTGCGCTCAAACACAATAAACAAACACCATGGTAGAGAGCAACAAGTGTGATTTTTTTGAAGAAAGGAGAAAACTGCCTTTCTTCTAAACGCAAACCAAGGAACTCAATATTCTTGAATTCATGGATACGAGAAAAACATGAACTAATTTGATACGCACGCAGCTTCACTAATCTAAAAAATGATACAGCATTGCTTATTGAAGTGAAGTGAGAAGTGTTCTGAGCTAGAGGTCAGATTCTGTTTTCTGCATGTACATGTTGACAAGACTAGACCCCTGCTGTGACTCCACCATCAAGCTATGACCTCGGTAGGACCGCTGCATGCATGTAAACATACTGACAGTGAGTTTCTTTCCATTTTGGCTAACATCCAGTGGGGATATAAAAACACCATTAGACACAACCTCCCAGAATTTCCAATCATAAGCTTCTGGCAATCAACAACTCCCATCCAGGACTGTCTTTTTTTGTGTTGTTTACAGTCAACTAAGCAACTTTTGTAAAGAAAAACATTAATCCTTCTGATAGGTTTGAAAAACTAACAGTCATTTTCTGTTTAGCCCCTCATTACCCCATTTGTGGGGAGTCTCAGGCCCCATTTACACAACAACGTTTCACAGTGTTTCACCCTGAAACGCATAAAAACGCAATGGAAAAAAACTGCACCTACACAGAAAGGCCGAGGGACTGAAAACGCAGTGGTACGCATGTAAGTCCTGTCAATGGCAATATACCTGTAGAAGCTGACAAAAGACAAAAGTATAGAGGCTGAAGTAGAGGTGGGCCTGGAATTTATATTAAAAACTTTTTCTCTAATTGCAGAAATAGGGCAATAAATGCACGTTTTGGTAGAAGGCAGGCAGTAGGGCTGAACGATTTTAGAAAAAAAGATCTGATTGCGATTTTCCTGGCAGAAACAGCGATTTCGATTGGATTCATGATTTTCTTTAAATCAAGCTTCAGTGAAGTTTTCACAATGTACAGTATAATTTACAAACTTGACAGAAAATTACATCAAACCAGTGAAACATCAAAAGCTCTAATTCAAGGATGAAAATGAAAACTGAAGGTAAGACTTGTTTCAAACTTTAAAATAAAATGTCAATGTTTTAAAATAAAAAGTGAAAATTTTAAGAAATAAAGACAAAATTCTGAGACAAAGAGTCAAGATTTTGAGATGAAATGTCTTAAGTTTAAGAAATCCGTTTAAGATTATGTGAAAAAAGTCCAAACTTTCTCATTTAAGGTCAAAATTTTGACAAAAGTCTAAGATAAGGCAGTTTTTTAAATAAAAAGTTAAACATCTGATATAGAAAGTCCAAATTCTAAAATTTAAGTCGAAATTATGAGAAAAAAATAGAGAGGCAAAAAAAAAAAGATAAAAAGATTTTTTGATAAGTTGTCGAACTTTGACTCTTCTAACCTAACACCTATCCCTGCTTTTTCTAAACTGGACTTTTTAAACTGTATTTGTAGTTATAAAAACTGAAGAACAAAAAGAGCTATCTTTGACTCTTAACTCTTAAAAATAATGTTGTGCAAAATATCCTTAATTGTGTCAAGTTAAATAAAATAAAATCAACAACAATCCCAAGGAAAAAGGATTTTTCCCAACAGTCTCACACTCAAGACAGGTGTGTGTGAAACAGCTGACACAACAGATCCTGGGTCAGTCAGGAGCAGGAAAAAAATCGCGGCATTGGCGATCACATGATCAGGATGCCTGGCACAGCGGAGGCTTATTGCGCACACGCAGAGCTGAATGTGACGTCAGGGTATCCAAGTTTTCCCCAGCTTAGAATTTATATAGAGACAGTGAAAAAAGGGTTTTGGAAAAGTTCCACTTTGGATTGCGTTTTCAAAAGTTTGCTTTTTTGGTCAGCAAAAACACTGTTTCCAGGAGGCTGAACACAACAAAGCTTTTGTGTTTCACTCGATTGTCGTGTAAACGGGGTCTCAGTTTCACTGTAAACAGTAAGTCACACAGAGGCTCCATGCTCATCATTCAGTTTTATAAAGCTGAAATAGAAACTGATTTTATTGTGATAAACATCTCCTGAAAAACAACATCATGACAAAGATAAGTCAAAAGTCAAAAGTCAAGTTTTGTCAGGTCTGTCCTCAAAAGGAGAAGAAAACTACTTTAAAGATGTTTGTTTGTTGAATGGAGGCAGAGCCTTCATTTCTGATACTTTCAGGAAAGTCAGGTAATCAAAATGCTGGTTAAATGATTTTTCAATCCTATGTGAGCTACAGATATACTCTAAATGGAAGCAAGGACACCACCCCATACTAAAATCCAGATCACCAAACCAAAAAAAGTCTATTTATTCATGTAGTGTCTGAAAATAATGTAGCAATTATTTGTAATTCAAAGATTACGGAGACAACTGAGCATGTGTGTGTTCATAGGAAACAGCATCAGAAAAAAGTGATGTGTTAAGAAGAAAACACAAACACACTTCAGGTTCTTCAGAGGGCAGTTTGTTGACCTCTAAACTCTGGACAGACTGGATTCAAATCACGCTCAGGTCGACCACCATGAGAAGATCGATACATCACACTGAGCTCGCAGAGAAACAGAAAAGCAGCGTCATCACAGGAGCAGAATATGCTCAGTAAAATATTCACGTCTCCACTCAGCAAAGGTAGAGTCAGAAGACAGCTTGAGGTGATCTCAGAGGACAGATAACAGTTTCTAAAGCAGCGCTCAGGAGGAGAGTCTGGGTCAGACAATCATGTTGGAGAAACAGAGGAGAGAATGTAAGCAGGAGAACAGGGGGAGGATAATAGTTTAGTGTATAAACCTGAGGACCTGTGCTCTGTGCTGCTTCTGTGCTTCAAACGTGCAAATGAGACAAAATGGGACTGTCTGATACACACACATTCACACACAAACACACACACAGAGGGATAAACAGACCACTTACTGTGTTTCTGCGAACCAAATTAGTCTCTCTCTATGCAAATTGGCCTCAATGCAAAAAGTGTCTGCATCAGCACTGAGAGCCACACACACAGTGAAACTTTTACCATCTGCTGAGAGTCTGAGGTAAGAATATCAAAGTATTTATAAAGGATTTTACGCCCAAGTTGCAGTGGTCAACAGTTCTACCTCTAAATAATTTATAATTGATAGAAAATCTATAATTTAAAATTCTCCGGAGTCACAGAACTCCTCATAGCATCAGGCCATCTCATCTGGAAGAGATGAGATAAACTGACTTTAAACAGTGTAAAGTAGGTTATGAATGTACTTTGACTGGTATTAATGCTAGAAATCTGAGTTTAAACTGGAATCTATTATCTGTCTGGATCACCACGCTCTCAGCATGCTCATGCTCTCTCTAAAAGTAGTATGGGGGGGGGGGGGGGGGGGGGGGGTTGGGCACCCCTCTGAGGCTGCATAATAATTTACTATATCTTCATAGAATATGATCAAAGTGGCATGCCATTCATTTTCTAATCAAAACTGAGTACTGGGGTGTTTTTGAGACAAAAATTTTAAGCATGGCAATATTAAATCTGATGTTATTAAATCAAAGGTGAAAAATAGGCTGTGCAATAATTTGGGCACCTTTATCATTTTACTGATTGTTACAGCTGCACGTTTTTCTGTGTTCCCTCCTCCCCTCTGCTCATTCTAGGTGAGGCTACTGATTGTAGATGAGGCTCACCTGGTGATGGCCTTCAAATGCTCAGTGCAGTCAGGGGAGGCATTTTGTTTGAGGACTGCTGCCTCTCAATTTGGTATTTTGTTTTGTGGTTTTAGTTGTTGCACTTTGTTCATGATGTGTTTCTTAATTAGTCCCTTTTTTGTATTGTTTGAGGTGTGTTTTAGTATTTTTACGTGAATCTTTTGTGGATTGTTTGTTAGCCCCATAGGACCACTTTTAGTTGGGGCGTAACACTGATTTGAATACCTGTAACTTCTTGTTGGAATACAAAATTGGTCTGATGAGCTCAGTCAGCATTGCACTCCACACACAGGTGTATCCAATCATGAGAATTTAAGGTGGCTAGTTTCAAGGTGTTCTCTTCTGAAGACTGGCGACATGTGGCCCTCTAAACAACTCTCAAATGACCTGAAAACAAAGATTGTTGACCACTATGGTTTAGGGGAAGGCTAAAAAAAGTTAGCTCAAAGATTTCAGCTGTCAGGGTCCACTGTGAAGAACATAATGAGGAAATGGAAGGCTACAGGCACAGTTCTTGTTAAGGCCAGAAGTGGTAGGCCAAGAAAGATATCTGAGAGGCAAAGGTGAAGGATGGTGAGAATGGTCAAAAACAACCCACAGACCACCTCCAAAGATCTTCAAGATCATCTTTCATCAGACAGTGTGGATGTGCATCGTTCAACAATTCAGCGCACTTTGCACAAGGAAAAGCTGCATAGGAGAGTGATGTGAAAGAAGCATTTTCTGAGCATTGCAAAGCTACACAAAAGCACATTTGGACAAGCTGGTTCATTTTGGAATAAGGTGCTGTGGACTGATGAAACAAAAATTGAGTTATTTGGGCATAACAGGCGCCGTTATTGATGGCGGCAGAAGAACACAGCATTCCAGGAAAAACACTTTCTACCCACAGTAAAATTTACTTTAAGTTCCATCATTGCTGTGGGGCTGTGTGGCTGGTGCTGGTACTGAGAATCTTGTTTAAGTTGAGGGTCGCATAGATTCCACTCAATACCAGCAAATCCTTGAGAATAATGTTCAAGAATCTGTCACAAAGCTGAAGTTACGCCGGGGCTGGATATTTCAACAAGGCAACGACCCAAAACACTGCTCAAAATCTTTTCAAGAGTTCATGCGGAGGAACAAATACAATGTTCTGGAGTGGCCATCCCAGTCCCCAGACTTGAACATCATTGAAAATCTGTGGGATAATTTAAAGCGGGCTGTCCATGCTCGGAAACCATCAAACCTGACTAAACTGGAGATGTTTTGTAAGGAAGAATGGTCCAAAATACCTTCATCTAGAATCCAGACACTTATTTCAGGCTAAAGGAAACATCTGGTGGAAGTTATTTTTGCAAAAGGAGGCTCGACTAAATATTGATGAGACTTTTCTGTTGGGGTGCCCAAATTTATGCACGTGTCTAATTTTGTTTTGATTCATATTGCACATTAACTGTCAATCCAAATAACCTATATTCCACCTCTTAAATATTGTGTCCATCAGTTATTTGCTAGATCAAAATGAATTTGCTGATACAAACACCCAATGATTTATAAATGAAAATGATGGAAATTGTCAGGGGTGCCCAAACTTTTTCATACAATGCTAAATAGGGCGGTTTGCACCTGTGATCAACTGCACACTTAGTAGATCACTTGCCCACTTTTAGCGCGGGGAATTTTTTTAGTTTGCACACGCACTTCAGCGCTCCGTATTTGAGATCTTAGTAGATCAGGCCCAAAATGTTTGGGTTTAAAAAGAAAAATATGGAAAATGCTATTCTTTTTTTTTTACAGCTTCATATTCATTTTTCTTCCATTTCTGCAAAGCAAAAAACAAATTCAATCAATTTTTCTCCATGCATTTATATTTGATTCGAAATACTATCTGCTGTGTTCTCGATGCATTTGTGTGAAAGGAAATAAAAGCTGTAATAAGGATTTTGAGATTGACTCACGACTTTAAACTCTAAACTTCTATTATTTTGGACACAAGGTGTAATTCTATGTCAGTCCTAACAGACTGAAACAAGCCAAGGAGAGAAGTAAAAACATGCTGTAGACCCTGATCTACATCAAACTACTGCAGGATAACAACCCCAAACACACGTGTGCAAAGACTAATTCCACTGTCACTGACCTTCACAGCCAGCTGACTTACACCTTCATTAGTTTAGTTTGGTCTATTCACACACATCAACCTTGACTAACACTGATACACACATGCATACATATACATATACATATACATATGTACAATAGATTTCTCAGTGGATGTGTGGAAAGGGTGACCCCAAAGAAGCTATTTAAAGCTTGTAACAGGGGGCCCGTTTTCCCACAAATAAAGTAGGAGCACACAAGTAAAATAACAACACAAATACAGAGTTCTTGGATCTGGTGTCTAAAATTAAGGTTTTCGTCAATGAGAAACCCTAGAAATTTTGTTGTGCTGACTCTTTGGATAATCTGCCCATGTATATTCCATGTAACATGTAGAGAAAACTCAGGAATATGTCACACGTCAGGTGGAGAGTCCAGGGAAGAACGCGTGACCCAGGGCAACCAACTCTGACACAAATAGAAAGAAGCAACCCAAAAACGAGTGAGGGAAGGACTGGTTCCAAAATAGAGGGAAAACCCACAAGCGGGTGTGAACTCATCTGGACTCCAGGGTCTGATCCAACCCAGGGGATAAACAGCCACAGTGGACAGCAGTGAGCCCAAGCTTCTTCAGCAGAGTGAATATGATTTTTAAATAGATGTAGGGTTTAAACCAAAAGAATAAAACGGCTAGTTTCAGTCCAAAAGGTGTGTTCGCGGAGACGTCACTCTTGTGAGTTCTGCACATGGATTCCTGCTGATCACAGCTGAAGCCCCTCTTCTTGATTGCGATGACGTCAAAAAGGTGAGCGAACCTCCGCTCCAGGTATAAGGCATTCAAGAACCTCGGACCACCCAGTGACCCTTTCACACCACTTATTTTTCCCATCATGAAACCAGTCCAAAATTATATTAATGTAGAAAAGACAGGAATGGAGAAGTGGAGCAGCTTGCCAACTATTATTCCTAACAAATATATAACATGAAGTCTATAACTGGACAGGATGAACTGGACAGAGACGTCTAAACTTTCAGACAGCATCATTTAACGAGTTAAATTAAACTTTTGCACCCAAACACACTTCTCCAGTAGGTCCGAGGCTCCGTGGTAAACACCTGTCTGCTCTTATAAGTGCCTCATAAATGATCCTGTAATACATAAATCAAATCTGCTGTGGTAAATGAATGGAGGAAAGAGCTGTATAAATGATTAAAGTGCTGTCTATAAATTCACTAAAGCTGAAACCTAATCGTACGGAGCCGTGAACACAAGTTTGATGCAGAAAGTGGAACAGGATGGAGCAGAAATCACTAACTGTGATTGATCAGGGTTCAGATGTCCAGCTTTCTGCAGGGAAGATGATACCGATAAACCAGTACTGCTGACACACTGAAACATAGTCAAACACAGTCACACACACATGGAGACCGACTGTCTGTGCAGAGGAAAGTCAAAGCAACCTAAGACTGGAGGAGAAAAACCTGCGTGTGGTGGATAAAGTGATGCTGAAGTTCTCAACTCGCCTGAAAACGGCTGCTCTACATCCTCTCTGGAGTCTGATTCCACTCAGTCTTTAACAGATGCTCAAACTGAGGGTTTCACAGAAGTTTCAGGTCAATCAAAAGCAGAAGCACATGTTCACAGCCCCAGAATAACCCAGCCCCAGTTTAATCTCTTCAACAAACTCAGCAGTCAGGCATCATCAGGAATCTTTACTGTTGGAGGTGAAAACATGAAACCAAAGAGCTCCTCAAACACACACACAGGTCCCTGAGGTGAGATTCAGCTATGACAGCAGTGGTGGGGTCAGCTGAAGTAGAAGTATTTCCCAGGTTACCTTGCTGTGGGCGTAGACGACTGACCCGAGCAGTTTCCACGTTCCCCCCCTGCGGTCCATCCGGATCATCCTGAGGATCTGAAGGAAACGGAGCGACCTGATGGCCGAGGTGGCAAAGACGTTTCCCTGAGTCCCCGCAGCCAACACGGAGATGGAGGCTATCAGCACCATGATGTCTGTGAGACAGGTGAGAGAGACAGACAGGTGAGAGGAACTGACAGTTTAGTGATCAGGTGGAGACAGGTCCATAGGTCTGTTGTGTTGCTAAATTCATCAGATCCATCAGATCCATCAGTCCTAAAGTAGATTTGGAAGGTTGTCTTTGACTGGATGTAAATGCACTGTTGTTAAATTCATCAGGCTCAACTCTTTCTTCTTTAACCCTGAATTTTTAATTAGTGTTGTTAAATTCATCAGATCCATCAGTCCTAGAGTAGATTTAGAAAAGTTGTCTTTAACTGAGTGTAAATGCACTGTTGTTAACTTCATCAGGCTCACCTCTGTTATGACTGTGAGTCTTTTCTTTTTGTAATGTATTGTATGTTTTGTATTGTGGCGGGGAGCGCTTTTGTCCCCCCTTCTCTCTTTTCCCCTCTCTTTGTGTGATTTATGTTGTGTTTAGATTTAATTTGTTTGTAAGTAGAGGAGAGTTGTTTTTTGTTAGGGAGTTAAGTATTTTAATTTAAATACTTATTTTCTTTTGGAAATAGGTTAGACTTTTTATTTTTGAGAGTGTTTTGTTATTGATTTATCTTTTCCTTGCTACGTCTCCCTGAGGAAAGGTGTCCTCTGTTGATTTGAAAAGAAATTAATTAAAGCCCCTGACTGCATCTTTTGTTTCTGTGGACTTTTGTATTGTGTTGTGCTGGTAGTAGGAGAGAGGTGGGAAAACTTTTATGTTGCACCCAGTATCTCCGAGGCTGGGTCATAACAACATCTTAGATGCTTAACCTTGAATTTCTTAACAGGGTTGTTAAATTCATCAAATCCATCAGCCTACAAGTGCATGACAGCATCATTAAAATCATGGTGGAAGTAGGGATGCACTGATTGTCCCAATACCTGAAACTGGTATTGGGACAATACCACGCTAAAAAGTAAAATGAATACTATGACACTAATCCCACTATAAGCAAGTTATCTATTGGTGCTCAGGTAGAGGACTGTTGACTGTAAAAATGTCAGAAACATCTGCAGGTGCATCATGGTCTTAATTTCATTTGTTAAAGTGAGAGAGTGAGGAAATAAAAGATATTTGAAAAAGTCACATTTGAACTAGAGTGATGCTATTCAGAATATGAATCGGTACTTGGTGTCGATGAGTACTCAAATGTAAGTACTTGTTCTTGTACTTGGTTTGGTGAGAAGTGGTATTGATGCATCTCTAGGTGAAAGTGTTGTCAAATTCATCAAGACCCTTTTTCTAACAGTTAGTAAAGACATCTTTTGTGTCATAATGTAAAAGTTATTAAATTCATCAGATTCATCAGTTTATCAATAAATTAAGAAACTATACACAATAAGGTGTGAGTGTTGTTAAATTCATCAGATTCATCAGTTTATCAGTAAATAAAGACATTTTTTACAATAAGGTGTAAGTGTTGTTAAATTCATCACACTCACCGATCACACAGAAAGGTTTTCTGGCAAACTTTAGTCGCCCTCTCCATCCTCTGTATCGACAACAACATCCTGCAGCCCAGATCCTCACCATGTACTCCACCCCGAACACCACGATGGTCACCACTTCCTGTTTCACAGCAATAAAAACAATACACCATTAGAAACAGCCAACAACATACTGATCATCAATCAGCTGAAAACTCTCTCTTTTTATTTTCAGTGTGTATCTGCTCTGGGGGCCCACTGCTCTTCCACGTGCCTTCTTGGAATGCCAAAGCCTGGGGTTGGGTGAGTGCACCTTCCACCTCTTTCATGTGCATAGATGAAACACCAAGGCAGGGGGAGCATCAGCAAAGAGTGAGACTCAGTAGAAATATATATGACTCTGGTTAAATCAGACACTGTATACGTAGATGTAGTTAGCTGAGCTGTCAGTTGATGCTCTGTGGGTGGAGCCTGTGAATTTTACTGATCCCTTTACACATTTCAAGGTAGCTTTACAGTGACTATTCAAAAAAGACACAGGGTCCTAGTGAACTCTCTTGAAACTCTGCTGACAACAGTGAAAGAGTTTGCTTGAAATTTCCATCCATCTATCTTTTTTCTTAACCGCCCATCCTGTTCAGGGTCATGGGTGGCTGGAGCTTATCCCAGCTGTCATTGGGCGAGAGGCAGGGTGCATCCTGGACTGGTCACTAGTCAATCGCAGGGCTGACACAAAGACAAACAACCATTCACACACACACTCACACCTAAGGGTAATTTAGATTTGGCTTTAGAATAATCAGTTAACCTAGTGTGGGCATGTTTTTGGTCTGTGGGAGGAAACCAGAGAGAACCCACGCATGCACAGGGAGAACATGCAGACTCCACGCAGAAAGGCCCACCTTGCCCGAGCAGGGATTCAAACCGGTGACCTTCTTGCAGCGCTACTCGTGCAGCCTTGAAATATTTTGGTAACCTACAATTTTGGTTATGGAGAAATTAGGCATCGGCAAAGTGTCATTTGCATTGTTACTGATGCTCGCTCTGTCCTGTTCTCCAGGGTCTTTTTGCTGTTGCCCTCCCTTCCTTAAGCTTTGCCACATTACACATGAGCACATGGAAGTGCAGGGAGCTCCCAGAACAATATATTGCATAAGAATAATGAATTCTTCTGAGAGGTCCTAACTGAATTAGATGTTATGGAGAATAATATTTGGATGCATGGACAAAACATCTGTTTGATACTGTAAGGTTAACAGGTAAAGTCAACAGAAACAGTATAAACATCTTATTCCTTCATATTTGTTTGCTGGCACATCATCCCTCCCCCGCTCACGCCTTCTGTGTTTTCCCGTCTCAGAGTTGCACTCATTCTTGCTGCTCTGACTCTTTGCTTTACAGTGAGTCAACATAGTTTTTCTCAATGGAGATGTCCTTGTCTGCTCTGTTTGTCCAGCCAGCAGGCCCGGCGGCGTAAAATCAATAAGAAACATTGATTTTGCTGATTCAGCAGCAGCGCGGAAGAGCAGGTTTGTGCAGTTCAAACATGAGTCGACAGATAGTTACACATTTCACAGATAAAGAGACCAGAACCGGACTGACACAGCAGAAACACATCCATATGTCCCTGCTGTCAGCTGTGCTACTACTGAGTAACCTTTTCTCAGTGAGCAGCTGTTTCCTCAGTTACACTGTCATTTTGTCAAAGATTTTTTTTTCTCTCAGCTTCTGTGTGATTGTCAGCCAAGTGTTACCAGCAGAAAGTTTCATTCTGGTGAGAAGTTAACCCTTTAACTACCACCTCGACTGAAATGGTTGAGTATAATTTGAGATACTACATTTAAATAAAGGGAGTGCCAAACTTATCTCAAACTGATTTAACCATCTCTAGGACCTGGTAGAAGTATGCGATGGATCTTGAGTCTCAAACCATTTTTTTTATGTTGCACTACTACAGTCAAGTTGCTGAGATGATATATTGACGGCATACAAATGTTCCTTTGTTATGCACTTTGTTCTTGAAATTATTTCATGCAAAATGAATGTTTTGCACAGTAGCATCCAAACGCAAGTTAAAATGATTGCGAGAATAATAAGTAATTGCACTTTTTTTAAGATGAAACATTTTGAAATGCAGTTTTTTCCTGTTTCATGCAATATTTCCTTTGGTTAAGATAATATTTATCAATATTTGGGGGCATACTTACAGAAATCAAACTGTTCAATGCCCTGGATATTAAGGAGAAATTAACCTTATAAAGCCTGACCTGTCAAAAGAATTGTCAGAAAATTCCACATTTTTGTAACTGAGATGTTTATTAACCCTTTTAACAAAATCCATCAAAAAATATTACTTTATCATTTCAGTCATGACAAATGTTTTTGTATCACACTTGACTCAGTGGGTAGTTTTGTGTACTATTTTATTTAAGTATTTTAGTAATTATGCATTTATTTCATGCAGAAAAGCTTATTTTTTTAAAGTAACTATTTCAATGTTATTCTGCAACCCCTTGAAAATCAAGCAATGACTTTCCTGAAATTTTATAGGTGGATGATTTCATATGAGCAGACATTTTGAAAAGGGCCAAAATACAACTTCAGCTGATTGTAGTGATATGACAATCCTCAAGGTGGTAGAAAATATTTTTAAAAGATTTTTAAACAAACTGTTAACATGATGATGAGATACAGGTCTTTGAACTCATGTGTCAAATACGATATGTTTGGCTATAAAGGGTTAATTTCTTTCTAAATTAGCATTTTGTGTGACTTTGTCCTACTATTAGTGGTACTTGTATGAAATTTCACACAATAACCTTTAAGTGACACTTCAGCCATTCGGTAGAGATCAATATTTTGAAAACTAAAAGGTTTGTTTAAAATAGAAAAGAAAAAGATTGTGTTTATTTCTCACCAATAGCAAAAAAGAATGCTGAAAAATGTTTCTATTCATTTTTTTTTGGTGGAGTAGTTGGGTTACACTTGTCCTGATTTCAAGTTTGAAAGTTTTTGTTTATGGAGTTGCTCAGACTTCAGTGTTCTCGCTCTAATGAGTGTTTTTTTTACCAGGATGTAGAGAGCGTCCTCGGAGCTCTTCTCGTACTCTTTGATGGTGGAGAACACAGACAGAACCAGGCAGGAGAACACCAGCAGGAACCTGAACAGAGAACAGACATTAAAAAACACAATCTGTTCCTGCTTCGGGCTCAGGTTTCTGAAAACTGACCTCAGATCTGCGTTTCTGAGGGACGAGTTAGCCTGTGACACCTGATCCCAGAGCCATCTTTATTTATAGATCCTCAGCTGTTACAGTAAGCCTGACTGAGAGCAGACTGCAGGAAAATATCAATTCATCAATCTAGTTAATGTTCATGTTAGAAGGACTCACACAGCTCTGAGGTGAAGCGGAGGATTCACCTGCTCTGACCTCCGTCTTTAAACTGAGTGAAGGTTGTTTCATCTCTACGTGAAGCTGTTGGTGAAGACTTTGAGACTTGACACTTTTAAAAACTGCAGCGTCTTTCTGAATTCCCTCTGAGGAGATTTTAATTGGCCCTGACTGAGCAGCTATATGAGGGACATGCTAACTTTAACATGTTAATATTATCACAGCAGAGGATGCTAACATCATCATTGCTTTCCAGCTTCTCTCTGTCTTCAACTAAGACAGGTGTGTACACAGATAAAGAGGCAGACAGACAGGTAAGCCACCAAATTTGAAGCACACACAGGTAGGGGGGCGATTAGTGGACACACACAGGTGCACAAACAGTCAGAAATCCAGGGGTGTGCAAAGGTGGAAAAGGATGATAGAAAAGTGAAGAGAGAAGCAAACAGAGTTAGTCAGGAGGATTGATAGAAAGTAAGACACTTAAATCAGGCTCACTGGCTTCAAGGCCACGTCCAACTTTTCTTGCACAGCACAGTATTTGGCAAAAATCAACAACAGTGTCTCACACTAAGCTCATACTTCAGCTGTGTCCCAGTTTAGGAGCTTGAGCACTCAAGTCTGCAAATGACACCTGAATGCATCACTGCTCGTGTTGAAGTCTGTCCCATTTCACATGCATCCATTTCCTGCAAGTGTGGCAGACAATTGGATCCAACTTCTCCTGGCCACAGAGGATTTAATTGGAGCATCCTTCCAGCCAAAAATATCTATTATCATCCTCACAAGTTGGAACAAAAAGAGCGCGCATGTGTTCTAATAGCTCGATGTTCCCAAAGCCTGACTGTATATTCAGCTTGCTCAATGTTCCCATTGCTCCATGTTCACAAAGCTCTATGTGCCATAAAATCCTATGTTCCTGCAGTTCTATGTTCCCATAGACTTATGTTCCCAGAGCTTCATGTTCCCACAGCTCTATATTCCCACAGTTCTATGTTTCAAATAACCTTATGTTGTAAAAGCTCTGTGTTCCCACAGTTCTATGTTCCCATAGCCTTATGATCCCACAGCCCTACGTTCCCAAAGCTGTATGTTCTCACAACCCTATGGTCACAATGCTCTATGTTCCAAAAGCCCTCTGCTACCAAAACTCTATGTTTCTACAGTTCTATGTCCCCACAGTTCTATGTTACCACAGTTCTGCTCTGCTCCAAGAGCTCTATGTACCCAACAGTCTTGTGATCCCACAGCTCCACGTTCCCACAGCTCTATGTTCCCAAAGCTCTGTACTCCTGCAGTTCTATGTTTCAATAACATTATGTTCCCACAGCTCTTCATTCCCACAGCTCCATGTTCCCACAGCTCCATGTTTCCACAGCTCCATGTTCCCACAACTCAATATTTCTATAGCTCTCCATTCCCACAGCCCTATATTCCCGCAGCACTTTGTTCCCAAACTATTTTTTTCACAGCTCTATGTTCCTATAGCTCCATGTTCCCACAGCTCTCTTACCACAGCTCCATGTTCCAACAGCTCTGTTTCCACATTTCTTAGATTTTGTTTCCAAAATCTAGTTTTGTTTGCCTGACTTAAGAAAACGAAAAACCAAGGTTTCAGCATCTCTAAGCTCTGCTTCAGCCAAAGTCTTTCTTGATTGGTCTGTTTTATTTTTTATTGTAACGATTCTAATTTTGATTACTTTTTCTGCAATTGATCAATTTAAACTAACTTATTTACCCATTCATGCATTCATACACTTTCAAATTCCTCCAAAAATTTTGTGAGCATATAGCTTAAATTTAAAGGAAATTCTAGGGACACAAGACCAAATGTTGAAAATTTCCTCAAAATGTGGGAACACAGTGCTGTAGGAACACAAGGTGTGGGAACACTGAGATGACCATGAAAACAAAATGCTTCTTCACTGTTGTATGATAGTATTAATTTTGAACATAATAACAAGCCACACAAATGTTAAAAAAAAAAAACCTGTGTGATCTTTAAGATTACTCTGGAGATGATGGGAATTGTTGTTCTATACAAGAGACATTAGGGTACAGGGAGGTCACCACATTAGCCAGTTAGCTACCTGTTGCTAGGCAAATGGTTGGCGCTATGAGATGCCAGCTTTCAGGTGATAACGGGTGATGATCTGAACAGAGAATCCTCTGTGGACCAAATGCTCTCACCTCAGGTCTTGCATGGACTGGCCTTTGCTGTGGGGTTGGGACTCATTGTTTATGTGTCACCAGTGCAGTGACTGAACTAACAGGCTCAGTGAAGTGATAATTAAGCCGTCACAATAACATCTCCATAGTTACTGTGGCACAGTGCAAGAGAAGTGGGATGTGGCCTGTGAATGACTTATTTTTGTCTATCTAATTCATGTAGCAAGACCACTTTTAATCACTAATTCTGCATGAACAGATCTGTTTACATATCTGTGTATCCATTCACACACCCACACTTGAGTTTTGCCACAGTAAGAGCTCCATAAATAGACACACAGATTGGTACGTGGTCAGAAAGATGAGCATGACAGGTGTAGAGTCAAGCAGGTGTATGTGGTGTCTGCAGATATTTACACATAAGCGTGGTAGATGAAGGCCCATCCCCGCGGCCTCTCCAGAACATTATACAGGAAGTTCTGCAGCCGCCTGTAGAGGGCGTTTCTCTTCGGAGGTTTCTTTCCCCCTGAGACGCTGGTACGCTGACGCCGAGGCCCCTCTTCTCCACCTGAGAACACAGGTGACATTCAGTCAACCATAACTTTATTTACAATAAAAATTTAACAACTACGGTGTGATCACTGACACATTTTTGTTTAAGTGGAGCTTTTAGCAAAATTTCGGGAGCAGGACCACACCTCAACATCACCCCTTCCGGTATATAAACCCTCCTTACCCACCATATCCTGTTTGTTCTCTCTTCGTACGTCCCTCCCACCCTCCCCTTATCTATCTACTTCATACTTCGTAGGGTCTTTAAATAAAGGGGGGGTCCGTTGTGCCCGGGAGCTACGGCAGACTCCTTCTCATAGCTTCCCCAAATCGCCTGTGACATATAAGCACGTTTGCATTTACTCATGTAAATAAACCGTTTTTAATCCTATGTTGATGTGTGGTCCTTGCTAGTGAACTTAAAGAGGCTGTGAGGACTTGCACAAACTGTCGTGATGAAATAACACAAGCATTTGTTTTCAAAGATGAATGGAGATCTGATCTTACTCTTAACACTACTTTTCTTTGTTAGATAACAAGATAACTTTTTACTGGATACAGCTCTGTGAAAAATTACAACAAACAAACTTTGTGAGTTTTACTATACTTTGGTAGCCAGCTACATTTAGTGTTGCTCAGTCCAGTGACCTGTATCAGTACTGTGTAACATTCATGAATCCTGGTTAAGTCCTACCAGTGCTCATCTACCAATCAAAGTAAAAACCGGGCTCTTCATTTCATTGATAGACTCTCAGGTTTGAACAGATCACTGTTGTATAACTGCTCCATGTGGGTTGGAATGAACATTTTCACAAACAGCTTAACCCATGTTTAAGCATTTATCCTGTGTTTTAGCCTTCAGTCTGTGCTCTTTCACTCTCCTGTTTATCTTTCTTCTGCTCCTATGTCCCTTTTTCTGTCAGACAGTCCAGCTCCTGTGTCCACTTTTACTACTAAATAAATCAAAAACGTTTTCAGCTGAGAAAAACTCAGATCTCTCTCCCTTCCGGTAAACTTCCCAGTAGTGTTGCGTTGTCATAGACATTGGCGTGCCGTAAATCAATCCTGTCCTATCCAGCCTGTCCAGTCTTGATCAGGAAATTAGGAATTAGCTTTCAGAAAAAAAACATACTTAAGTGCTGATAATCTCATTTTAAGTAGTGGATTTTGATCAGGCATACACTTAGAGATGAGACCTTTAGAAAATCACTTACAAAGTCCTCACAGTCCCTTAAAGTAAGTGTTTTTATAATCACACTGCTTTTCTCAGAGGCATGCGTCTCACTTTAATTCTCAAGCCTTTTACAATAAGGTTCACTGACACTTATTTAAGGCTCTGATAACGTGCTGTAGAAAAATAGAGGGAGGTTTAACAGGATATGAATGTAAAATATTTACATGTTCACTTTGATCAAGGTACATAACCAAATCCCCAGTAAAGGCATGAAAAAGCCATCAACCAATCACATATCAGCATCAGTCTGACCTATTAAATAAATGTTTGAACACACTGTACCAGACCTGCAGCTCCTGGTGAGAGTCTTTGTGCTGATCTGAGATCTGACCTGAGATCAGGAGCAGGTTTCTTACCTGTCTGTGTTAACGTCAGTAAATCTGTCTGTTGAAATAATGAGCAGCATCACTGAATCACACACACACACACACACACACACACACACACACACCACAGACAGAGAGACAGACATACAGATACACACACACACATACACACACACACACACACACACACACACACACAAACAATCATGCCTTAACAGACGCATAAACAAAGCGGCGCGTGCCTCCTCTCTCAGGTAAGCGGTGCTCACGCGCTGCTGTTGTTTACCTGCTATGAGCAGAGCTCCATCCCTGCTGGACTCGGTACCTCCAGCCTCCAAACCCACAAAGCCGACTTTAAGCTTCTTCTGGTCGGCCTGTGGTCCGGGGAACACCCCGCCGTTCCGGGATTTCTGCACCATGACGGAGAGACGCGACCCGCACCGACCTGCTGATCTACTTCCAGCCCGCGGACAGAGCTCCGAGGCCGGTCAGGCCCGGCGGGAGCATCGCTGCTGCGGAGCGGAGGAGAGAGATGAGGAGAGAGGGGAGTAGGAGAGAGGGATGAACAGACCCGCAGAGAGACAGTCCGGCTGCAGATTGGCTGATCAGCAGTTTTTTCTCCCTACAGCGACTTCCCGCAGAAAAAGGATACGGAATGACGTCAGAGGTGTTATTGATCACGCACTCAGATAAAAACTCCTGATCAGATTATCAGTTCAGTGACCAAGAGGGAGAAACAAGAGCGTGAGAGAAAGGTGTGTGAGAGAGAGAGTGAGAAAAGTGTGTGCGTGTGTATGTGAGTGGACTGTCATCTCTGGGTGTTACCACGGAAACCAGAAAATATGATGGAGGTAACCATGGCAACCGGAGGAGAGGCAGGTCCAGTCGAACAACAAGAATCTCAAAACAGCAGGGGGGAGGGGGAGAGAGAGAGGAGAGGAGGGGAAAGAGGAGTAAAAAATTAAATTAGAGAAGAGGAGGAGAAGAGAGAAGAGGAGGAGAGAGAGAAGTAGGGCAGAGCAAACAGGGAGGAAGGAGGGACAGCGGTGTAGAAGGGAGGAGAAATGGGACAAAAGGAGGGGAAGAGAGATGGAAGGTAAAGTGGGGGGAGAAGAAAAAAGAAGGGGAGGAGGTGGAGGTAGAGGGAGAAGATGAGAGGCAGGAAAAAAGAAAGAAGAGATGGAGAGAGGAGGGAGGAGAAGGATGGAAAGGGGAGGGAGAGGATGAAAATGGTTTGGGAAGACAGTAGGAATGGAGGAGAGGAGGATAAAGAAAATGGGGAGGGAAAAGCAGCAAAGAAAGGAAGCGAGGACAGGACAAGGGAGAAGAGGCAGAGAGAGGAGAGAAGGAGAGGAAAGGAGTGGTAAGGGGTGGGGAAAGATGAAGAGGGGGATCTGGGGAGAGAAGGAAAGAGTGAGGGTATGAAAAGTGGAGAGGAGGATGGAAGAAGAGGTAATGAAGTGAAGAATGAGAGTATGAAAAGAGAGAGGAGGTGAGAGGCAGAAAAGTAGAGATTGAGAGGAGAAAGCACAAAAGAAAAGGAAGGGAGCAGGAGGGAGTAATAACAAGAGAAACATGGTCACAGCAGGTTTCACTACACACACTGGTGACATCATGACTCAGGTGATTTCATTTATCATTTATTATTCATTTATTCAGATGACATCACCATAAAGGGCCGTGTCAGTGTACATTGTTCATTTCAGTAACAGAACTAAACAAAGTATTTGATTCAGAGGTTAATTTTCACTTAAATGACAAGGAATTAATTCAACACATAAATAAATTGCACATAATCAAGATTAAAATGCAGAGTAATTTACAAGAACTGTGTGTGGCTAAATAAATAACAGGAAGTAAAGGGGAGGATAGAAACATGAAGGATATTTTCGAGCAAGTTTAGTGTAGCACTCTTTGTTTAAATTTGAATTGGCACGGCTCATTTTGTTGTATGTTTTCAAATCAGATTTAATCAGTCAATTCAGTTTGCAAATATTGACAAACACTACATTTTCCAGGATAACTAGAGTTGAAATATTCTTCAAAAGCAGCAAAAAACACATGATTTAAAAAACAAAACAGGCTCAAATGTTTCAGTTTGTTCACCTCAAAATGAACAGTTATTGAAATGACGACCAGATGAATCAGAGGGGTCAAAGGTCACAAAGGTTGAGGGGTCACAAAGGGTCCTGGAAGAGTGCAGAGTAGAAAGCTGGTTCGGAGCAGTGGCTGCGGTAACGAGCGATGATGTCACTGATCATCTGCTTCCTTCTGACACGTGGCGGAGGGGCGGAGTCACTCTCCAGTCGCCGCCGATGGCTGCAGTTGATCAGAGTCTCTCTGACCAAGAAACCTGAGGACAGGTGAGGAAGAGGTGGAAGTTGTAGTTGGTAGATGAGCACTGGTAGGATATAACCAGGATTCACTAATGTTGCATGGTACCAATACATAGCACCAGGCTGCGAGTACTAAACTACAGTACAAATTCACAAAGTTCGCTTTTTATTACATTTCACAAAACAGCGCTGTGTAACTGTTGATGAATACATAACAACGTCGTGTTGCATCCAGTGAAAAGCTGTCTTGAACAAGACAACCAGTGTTAAAAGCAGTGTCCGAGCTCCTTTCACTTTCATTTTCATAGCAACTACATCACGACAGTTTGTGCAAGTCCACCAGCCGAAGGGAGTCGCTGCAATTGGATTCACCTCACAGCCACTTAAAGGCCCCATTTACACAACATTTACCCTGAAACGCATGAAAACCCAATGAAACCCGTCCTCCTGCGTCTACACGGAAACGCTGATGGACTTAAAACACTCTAGTATGTGTGTCAGGCCTGAAGATGGTGATATAACTGTAGGAGTCGTATACACAACAACAGTATAAGGCTGAAGAAGAGGTGAGCAGTTGAAGATTGAAACGGTAGGTCGCCGTTGTTGTTGGCACATTGGAGGCTCAATACGCACGAGCAGAGCTGAATGTGATGTCAGCGTTTCCAGGTTTTACCCGGCTTAGTGTAAACGACGTTTTCGAAAAGTTCCCCTCTGGAGTGCATTTTCAAAAGTTTGCATTTTCGGTCGGCGAAAACACCGTTTCCATGTAAACAGGAGGCTGAAACACAACAATTCTTTTGCGTTTCACCCTAAAACTGTTCTCGTGTAAACGGGGCCTAAAAATCTTCAAGGAACCCAAGAAAATTGCAGAACCCTCCTTGAAATTCTATGTCATTTATTGTCTCTGTAAAGAAACTTTGAAGTGCTTGTAAACATAGGGTTTAGTTCTGTTTGATCTTTTGTGGTGATTGATCGACTGGTGATGTCATGGGTTTGTAAAATTCTGGTTCTGATCTCTCTGAAATTTTGTGTGACTTTTAACGAGTCATTCAGAGCACCCTGAGGTCTCATTTTTGGATTACTCCAACTCATATTTGTTTTTGAAATGTGACACTTCACTGAGATTTAGCACAGTCATTTGACCTTTTAACTGAACATCAGTTCAAAAATATGAAAAAAATAAATACCACTTCTTTGATCTAATATGAGTGACAAAAACTTATCATCAGTTATGTTTAAGCAACAAAAGTTTGAAAGAAAGACCAAGGTTTGGGCTTTAAATGCTAGTTACTGTCATGAAAACATGTATGAAATGCATGAGCTCAGTTTACAGTTCTAATGTGTTTAAAGTTGGATTATTTAAAGTAATATAGTTCAAGTATAAAAACAGACAGACACAGTGAGATAAACAGACTTACCCAGGGACCTTTTGCTGACCACGCTCCCATTGACCAATGGGATGACCACACTGAACTTACTGCTGGGGTTCCCATGAGAACAGATCCGGTAGAGTCCAGATTTCAGAGGATGGATGAAGATGAGCCGGACGTTTGCCACACTGACAGAGACAAAGAGGAAGCTCAGATCTGGTGTGTTTATGTTCAGCTGATAAAAGTTGTGTTGAGTCACTGTTGTTGTTGTTTTACCTCGTTGGTGTGTCAGTTTTTATCTCTGTCAGCAGATCAGACAGAGGGAAACTTTCTGAAACACAAAGACAGATCCAGTCTTTATGGACAGAATAAATCAAACTTCAAACTTTCTTTGTCTCAGGTGGATCAGATCTGAGATACTGATACTTCCACCTTCATACTCTTAGTTTAACATCATCAATTCACCTGAGCTGAACTAAACTGATGACTGGACTCAGTCTCATCGCAAGGTGATAATGATGTTTTTTCTTTTCTTGCAACGTCTTTATATTTCACAGCCTGTAAAGTATCATCATCACTGTGGAGATTACAATCACTCAATTCAATTAGACCACTTTTTCTTAGAAGTACTGTTTTACAGGCAAGTTTCAAGAAACGTTTCTTTCATGAACCACTCAGGGGATCCTGATGTGATGACCTCATCATTTCAGAAAGTCCCATGAAGACCTCGTGCTATTTTTTAAATTGTTTGATCAGTTTACAGAGAAATTCAGTGATTTGTTCAGAATATGAAAATAAAATCCACACACTTTTAGTCTGACCCCTCAGTAATGTTACCATAGATCCATGTTTCAAACAAAGGGAAGAATAAAACACCCTTTACAATAAGTTTGAATACCTGCCTTATAGCGTCCCCACAGCTTTAAAACTTGCTTTATGTACCATGCAAAGACCTACCGAAAATTTATTATTGTTTATTGTTTGTTCAGAGACAGTGCCGTGGTATAGGGAGAAAAGGTGGTGACAATCCTAAGGGCCCATAGTCCACTAGGGCTCACAGACAGTTGTAAAAAAAAAAAGTGGCACTGAATCGGGTAGAGGGGCCCACGTCGATACTCTTTCAGGGGCCCAGAATTCCTAGCAACGGCCCTGCTTAAAGAGTACAACCATCAATCGTTCAAGTACAAAGGACCCTGAATCAGGATGAAGCTTTTACACAGCCAATACCAAAACAGGAAACATTAATTCACTGTAAGTTACCAATGTCCTCAAAGCGTTCGACCCATATGATCAGGAGTTTGGACTCAGAGCCGACAATCGATGACATGGACGGGAAAGATTTCATTTCATCAACTGGAGAACTCTAGAGTAATGAGAGAGAGAGGGCGGTCAGAGACAGGACAATAATAAATCTCATGGTTACCTTTGACCATTAAAGTCTGTACCCCAGGCTGAGGGGAGCTGTGGCTGAGGCCAAAGACACCGAGCAGGTTTGATGACGGCTCAGTGGATGTGCTCGCTTCTCCAGGACTCTTTGACCAAACTGTCTCTAAAAATAACAAGGAAAGAAAAAATACCCTGTGACATCATGACTGTGGTGACGTCATGACCTCCATCAGTGTTTCACTCACTGTGTGGTGATGGTGATGAAGGTGAGGATGATGATGGGACGATGAATGTGATTTCTGTAAGAGCGTCTGCATACTTCAAAACAAACTTCTCCCCATTGAACACGCCACCTCCACTGTCACCAAGCACAGCAGGGAATTCTGGGAGAATCAATAATATGTCTCAGAAAAATTTAACCCAATGTAATATCTGACTTATCTCACTGACCAATCAGAACACTGACCTACACCATGTGACACCTGTAGATGCCCCGCCTCCACAGGCCGACCAAGAGATGCCAAGAAGTCCAGGAAGTGAGGTGAGACGCTGCTGCTGGACTCTACGTTGTGTAAGATCTACAACGAGACAGGACAGACAGGTGGGTGGGACCTTCACTGTTCACAGACGACAGGTGAGACAGACAGGTGAGACAGACAGGTGAGACAGACCGGTGAGTCTGACCTCAGCAGCTGTTTTCTGTCCTGCTCTCATGTAGAAAACAAAAGCAGAATCACAGTTTCTGGACGGCAGGCGGTCCAAACGTCTCAGATCGTCTGCGAAACCTGGAAGAGAGGAGTCCAGAGACAGCAGCTCAGGGGAGACACCCCCAGGTCCTGAGTCCTGCAGAGACACAGGTGAGAGGAAGACAGGTGAGACTGACAGAATCAATGCTTGAGTGAATCAGTTTTTTGTACCTTCAGGGTCTCAGGTGTCAGCAGGCCCAGGTGGGACAGGAACATTCGAGCCGTCTGAAACTTGGTGGGGGGCGTTGGGGGCTTACAGGGAGTCGAAACAGCTGACTGCCCGCTCACCTGAGGACGAGCCTCCACCTGTCTGCACCTCTTCAGTGCTGCTCGCACACACTCCAGCTGCTTCTGCACCTGACAGAGGAGGAGTTAGGACCTCACACACACCTGGAGTCACGCTTGATACGCACACACCACCATGACTTTAAACAGAAAGAGAAGAACAGATGCAGCACACCTGACTGCTTTCAGAACAGAGGACAGCTGTAACATGAGAGGGATGAATGTACAAAGGATGGATGAAAAATGGATGGATGAGTGTGTGGATGGATGAAAAGTAGGTTGGATAGATGGACTGATAGATATGATGGATGGATGGGTGAACAATTGTTGGATGAATGAATGTATGATTGGTGAATGACAGATGGATAAAGGGGTGAATGGATAGATGAGTAAATAAATATATTGGATAGATGGAGGGATGGATTTAAGATATTTGATAGATGGATGAATCAATGGATGGATAAATGGATAAATGGATGGACAGATGGGTGATTGATGAATGGAGGATGAAGGGATGGATGGATGGATGGATGGATGGATGGACGGATGGATGGATCAATTGATCAATCAATTGATTGATTGAAGGGGAGATAAAAGATGTATGGATGGATCTTGGATGGATAGATGGATGGATGGAAAGATTTTGGATGGATGAATGAACATTTGAATGAATGACAGATGGATTTTAGATAGATAGATAGATAGATAGATAGATAGATAGATAGATAGATAGATAGATAGATAGATAGATAGATAGATAGATAGATAGATGGATAGATAGATGAGTGAACAGATAATAAGAATGGATGGATGGAGAAATAGCCAATAGATTTATGGATGGATTCATGATCCTCATCTACCAGATTCAGGATGAACCAGTCTATTCACTTTCACTGGTAGTTTTTAAAAAACTGTTATGAAAGTTTCAGCCAATGAAGCACAAATGGATTTATTGTGTAAATTAGATGTAACAAGATCGTTTCAATCTTTATAAGACTTTATAAAGATTATAATCTTTATAACTTTTCTATCTTTTCTATAACTAATCTTTATAACATTTTCAGGGTTTAGTCCAAATCAACAGCCAAATACTAGATCACCATCAAACACCTGTTCCAGGTTCTTACCTCTTTGGATACAGTTTGATGCAGATCTGGAATACTTAGATCTGCCTTCACTGTATAAACCATGTCTATGCTTTCAGACAGCAGCTGATGATGGACTTCACATGGTATCCCAGCATCCCTCTGGGCTGCGCTTTCAGGTTCTGGGCTCACAGTTTTCTGCTTTGGATAATCAAACACAGACACAGACATAATCAACCTTTTTTCATTCTCCCTGTAATAACTGTGTCAAAATTCAGAGTTTTCCTCTTCTCTCACTTCTGCTCTCTACAGAGCCAGGCTGTAATAATGATGCTGTTTTTCTTTAAAATGTCAAAGCACAAGTTAAGGATAGTATTCACGCTTCACATGTTTTGAGCAGTTGTGTGTAAATCTGAGATCACCTGTGTGTTTGTTCTTTCTTCTCTGGGCTGCAGGTGGTGCTGTAGAGTCCAGGTGTGAGACCCTGATGGTCCTCTGATCAGAACTATGAGTGACGGGTTTGGATCTACACACACCAGATGTAAAATATTACATTTATGTTGCTGTCTGTCACAGCTGACAGTAGATTTCTAAAGTCTGTACTAAAACTGGATTAACCTGATGTTCAGGACCTTTCAGGTTTTTGTAACGTGGTGCTGCTAAACTCAGCGTGTCTCACCTGGCTCAGGCCTTTGTGGATGTTCTAGAAAAGCCAGGATCACTGAGCCGTCCACCACAAAGTATCTGAACTTCCTCACACTGTCGCCACCAGAGGGGGAGAGACCAATCAGAGCGTCCTCATCCACTGGGGCCCCAAGGAAAGGAGAGGCCCCTGAAATCTGCATCACACTGAGACACGAGGACACATGTTACACCTGACACACACACACACACACACAAGCTGAGTTCATCATGTCTGAATCTTTACAGGTTTGTTTGTTTTGTTTGTTTTGCTCACCAGCTCAGTGTGGCTTCAGCCGCCTCCTTCACCCTCAGAGACACCGGGTTCAAGTCCTTTTCCTCCTTACACCTCACTTCCTGTTCCTGTCTGGACTTACTGCCTGAAATCCCCAACTCTACGATCTCCAGAACCTCCAGCAGACTCTCCTGAAACACAAACAGGTCATCATTCTCATATGATGTTGCTCACTTATGGAAACTTCCCCCTGGTGGGCGAGAAAGACTCCCTACACTTACACAGTCTGAAGAATCTGATCAGAGAGAGGAAATCCTGGGAGGAGCTGTCAGGTGATGCGTTGTCTCTGTACTTATACAACCTCAATTCCAATGAGGTTGGGAGATTGTGTAAAATGTAAATAATGTTCAAACTTATAAATGTTAGTGTTTTTGTGCAAATATTTGCTCATTTTGAATTTGATGCCTGCAACATGTTTCCTAAAAGTTGGGACAGGGTCAACAAAAGACTGGGGAAGTTGAGGAATGCTCAAAGAACAGCTGTTTGGATCATTCCACAGGTGAAGAGGTTCATTGAAAAACAGGTGAGTGTCATGATATAAAAGGAGCATCCTCAAAAGGCTCAGTCCTTCACAAGCAAAGATGGGGTCAGGTTCACCACTTCATCAACTCCTGGATAAAAAGAAGCTCAACAGTTTAAGAACAATGTTTCTCAACATTCAATTACAATGAATTTAGGGATTCCATCATCTACAGTCTATTATATAATCAGAAGATTCAGAGAATCTGGACAAATCTCTGCATGAAAACCAACACTGAATGCCCGTGACCTTTGACCCCTCAGGCAGCACTGCATTAAAAACCAATATCATTGTGTAAAGGATTTTACAGTGTGGGCTCAGGAACACTTCAGAAAACCATTTTTGGTTAACTCAGTTCATTACTAAATCTACAAGTGACAGTTCAACCATGCAAAGACAAAGCAACAATTCATGTCCTTAGTTCCTAAACTTTTTGTGAGTGTTGTTAGAAGGAAAGGTGATGTATCACAGTGGAAAACATGAACCTGTCCCAGCTTTTTTTTTGAAACCTGTTGCAGGCATCAATTCCAAAATGAGAAATTACTTGCACAAAAACGAAAAGGTTTTCAGTTTGAACATTAAATATCTTGTCTTTGTGGTGAATTTGGTTGAATATAGGTTGAAGAGGATTTGCAAATCATTGCATTCTGTTTTTTTTTTTTACATTTTACACAATGTCCCAACTTCACTGGAATTAAGGTTGTACGTTCCGAATAAATTACCTTAAGCTATGCTCTCTCTCATGTCACTTTGTAAAGTTTAGAAAAACTATGTGGGTATTAGTGTGTAAACATACTTTAACCCACCAGGTTACCTGTTCTCTTTCTACTTGGTCTCTTAGTGCGCATTCATTGGGTTCTTGTTCTCCATGTACCTGTTCTCCATGTACCTGTTCTCTGGTTACCTGTTCTCTGGTTACCTGTTCTCCATGTACCTGTTCTCCATGTACCTGTTCTCTGGTTACCTGTTCTCTGGTTACCTGTTCTCCATGTACCTGTTCTCCATGTACCTGTTCTCTGGTTACCTGGTTGTGGAGCATGGCTGGGTGTTGAGTCAACCAGACGTTGAGACAGTAGAAAGCAGCGACTATGATGGAGTGCAGATCTCTGGAGTGAAGGGGAGGTGGACGACTGCACTGAAACACGATGTAACCGCAGATCAACCCAAGCGCTCGCCTCCGTTCGTTCTCCTCCACGCTCACCTCAACCTGAACAGCCACATGGGGGCATCATGGAGAGGAACAGGTGCCATAGAATAAGTCAGTATTTATGTGTGTGTGTGTGTGTGTGTGTGTGTGTGTGTGTGTGTGTGTGTGTGTGT
>RPOG01005230.1:0-34680 GCA_008086565.1 Thalassoma bifasciatum | reverse complement strand
TGCTTGAAAACACTTAACACACCAGAAACAAAAAGAAAATGCAAAATCAAAACAGTATTTCTTTTTTGATATTAAATATCAAATCAATACATCTGGCAAAGTTGGAATCTTTCATTAACTAATTGAACAAATGCAGATAGAAACCGTATTCTCTGTTTATATCAACAATTGGATCAATACATCTAAGTAGGTGTGATAATAAATGTTTCATACACTTAATCAACAAAGATGAAACTGAGGATTTTAAGTACCTGGCTGAGAGAGAAGAAAGATCACCAACACACTCGCTGCTACGTTTAAGCTCATCGCTGCTCTTCTTATCTCTGTGAGACTTCAGAGAAAATCAAACACATCAGGAAAAGGACTGAACAAAACCTGTGTAGATAAATATCAACAATACCAAAGAAAAATTCTACTCACAGAAGAGAGACGATGTTGGCTCTACAGAGTACGCTCCGCTGTGGTCATCAGACGGAAGAAGTCAGGCTGATAAATGTGTCAAACTTCCCTCCGCTTCCTGCTCATGCACAAACCATGTTACAGGCTGCCTTCAAAGCAACATGCGAACCTTTTGTGATGACATTGAACTCAAAACGGGATGAGTGTATGAGGAAACGTGGAGTCAAGTATCGGCAATCAAGGATGCGAAGATGCAATTATTTCAGAGTGATGCACATAAAAGTTTGCATGAAAGGTGTGAAAACTCAGCGGGCGAAGGTGTTACATCAGCAGCTGCAGTGGAGGAAAGGTTGCTGTTGTGGTGGTGGTACAACTAAAAGACGGGTACATAAGAGGTTCCACTGACACTTTGGACAACATGTTTAATTTTAACTTACGCTGACTTAAGTCTCACTCTGATTGAATCTTGTACAGACCATAAATGAATTGACTATAGAGTGGGTCATGTGATGCATACTAGCCAGGTTGTTTTTCCAGATACAGGATTTGTGCTCAAGTCAGCTAATACTCTTCACTCCTCTTTGAGTTGACTCCCCTTTCAGCTTCAAAAAAGAGCAAGTCGAGCTAATCTTGAACACAAATAATGCCACTTGATTGAAATGCAATTCCAGAAATTCAACATTTTGCACTCAAGGAGCCTCAAAGGATTTAAGTGAGAACATTAACACCAAGCTGCAACCTCCGTTCTGAAAATATGAGACAATGCAGAAGCGCAAAAAAGCTGCTGTTCCTTGAGTGACCACTTCAGGCTGGTTCAGGAAGCACCTGAAGTCACACCAAGCTTAAAAAAAAACAAAAAAAAAAAAACATCTTCATTGCCGAAATTAGTATATTTAGAGCCTGGTACAAAAACTGTCTTCTGTCCAGTGAATTTTTTCCTAACTTGACTGTTTGGAAGATATTACAGTTTAAAGCTTTTTCAATCAGAGGCACAGCTCAGATCACGTGACTGACAGGCACCAATGGCTGTGAGTTTGGGCACTCGTCACCCGTCCCAGCTCCGATATGACCACGCCATTGGCCGTTTTGCTTCAAAACATGGCTTCAGGGGCAGACAAACAGTCTATGATAAAGACATGTTGCAGGAGGTGCTGTTGTAGCATTTCATACTTTTTACTTGCTTACATCCAAATTTTTGGACGTACAGTGCGTGATCCCAGTTTTAATGTAGATGCCAGTAACAGCTGCACTGCGTTCTACACTCTTCCTCTAAAGCTTCTTGTTTCAGGCCACCTTCTCAGTCCAACTCTATGAATCCTCCCACTGAGTGCACTTCCTGTCTGCTTGCAAGGTCTGCTGGGGGTTCACCACACTGGGTGTCACCTAAAACCTCAGAGAGAGAAGTGAGTGGGCTGACTGCAACAAGTGTTCATGAACGACGGCAGCGTTTTGCAGCTGCACCAGATATTTTATTTTTTATTTACTCATGTGCTATGTTGGCTCATGTGTGTGGGGAGTCCTGCCCTCCCAAACCTCTGCGCCTGGAGTGGAAGTGGTTCAGCAAAAACCAAAAGGGTCTCTGTGAATTTTGTTATTCTATCATTTTAAATTACTTTACTGGTTTAACTTCTGCATTTTGAAAAAGGGGGAAAATATCTATGAGGCAAAAACAAACTTAACCCTGTGATCAGAAACTTGTTACACATGAGTCAAAATGCATCTCTTAATTGTTTGAGCTTGTTTCATATTGTTTTCTCTAATAAGTCTGTAGTCAGATTTTTGTTGAGATTAAAAAAAAAACAAACTTGAAAGACGTTTGAAGAGGTGATAAAATTCTTTCCATTCACTGTTCATCACAAAGAGAATTGAAACATCACACTTTGCATTGGCAATACTTGGTTCCTTTTTTTAGTAGGTGTTAGCTTGTCTACTATCTCTTAACTCTTTAATGGCTGGAACCTTTAGATGCACCACTAAGATCTGCAATTATATGTATAAACTTTTCTTAATATGCAGAATTCAGATGGTATGCATATAAAAGGAAGCAAAGATGATGTATAGCGGGAAACTTTAGGCACATCTGAACCCTGAGAAATGTGTAAAATAGGAAAATTCTCATATCAGTTTGCATTCAGCATCATGTCTAAACTAGAAAAGTGCACACTGGAGGAGAAGTCTACTCCTTAACTTAATAAAAAGGATCCAGTTCTGAATAAGGCTTTAAAAACGACTTTAAACGCATATAGAAATATACTGTACCTGATACGGAGTGGAGAAAGAACCAGTTCCCTCACAAGCTCAAAATACGCTCTGCTGTGGTCGTCAGAGCGAAGAAGTCAGGCTATTAAACACATCAGCCTTCCTTCCTCTTAAAGCTATTAATACTCCTGCACAGTTACTGACTGGCATCATCTAATGGCTGTTTCTCAATTCAGGGGCTGCAGCCTTCAGAGGTCCCGACCTTTGTGGCCTGCGTGAACTGCTAAAGCCGAACTGATTTGAAACGGTCTGGTCTTCAGAGCGCATCCTGTCAATGTTACACAGCCCCACCCTCGTTGCTTAGCACCTGTTGAACATAGTACAGAAGTGGAAATGGAGCCAGAAAGTTTAGTGACAGATTTTAGTTTTCATTCTGTAAAAAGAGAAGGAGAAACAGGTGTTAACATTGTGAGTATTCGCTCTCTACTGAAATATAAAATTTAAGGTAGTTCTGTTGAGTTTTTGACAGGGTTTCATTACTTTTTTTTGCAACTATTATCATAATTTCTACTCATATGAATAATTCTTATAGCCCTAACAATAAGAACACATAAGAAAATATTCATTTGCAAGTGGCTGACTAAAGAGACAGGTGAAAATATATCTTACCTTTGTTTAGGATCCACCTTGTAATAAATTCCCTCTAACTGTCTGATGTAAATAACTCATTTTAATTCAATATAAAAATCAGTAAAAGCCTCAATCTCATTTTCAACTATTTTCATATAACAGTTTTACTTATTTTCAAATCTTTAAATGAGAGACCAGAGTAGTTAAAAAAGTTTTAGAGGGTAGATGCATTGATAAACACATTATACAGTTGCAAACAGTTCTTATTCAAGTTACACAAGTAATGACAGCTCCATTGGTAAGGCATTTGTCAGACGCATTTCAAGGAGCCTTTGAAATGAGACAGCCTTCGATGGAGCGCTTTGACATCACCGGTCTTCAGGCCCATCCTTCGAGGGCTGAAGCCCCTGACTAAGGGTGCAGTCACACTGGCCGCACTGAACGCAAGTAAACAGTACCTAAGCACAGCCTGCTTTCCAGTCTTTCGGCACACTTGAAAGAGGTGTGCTGGGCCGCGGCTCAATTCATGCATAAGCATTTGGGAGCGGGCGCTGCATATATATGATGCATAATGCATGACGCATGATTGCCACGACTCCTCCTCTCAATAATCACTTTAAACAATGGTGGGGTGTTCGAGGAGTGTGTCGGTCCAGAACAACTCAACAGAAGCCAAAAAGTGAGTGAAGTTGTAAGAATGTTCTCCATGTTCTCTAATCTGCTGACTCTGATGAAACTGAGTCTTGTAAACAGACGCTTCATAGCGACGTCAGCAGCCGTGCATGTCGGCAATCTGGCTTAAGTCTGGTTAATGTAACAGTGTGACCGCCAGCCATACTGTCTGCAGGTGAGGGGGGACCTCGCTCGAGTACAGCACTGTTTGAATGGTCAATGTGACCACGCCCTGAGACACAGCCAATGAGTCTTTTTTTTTAAGAAATACATTGCATTCATAACTCTAATCATTCAGAGAAATATTTAAGGTCACATTATCTTTATTTAACGCATATATCAAGTTTTAATAATTGCAAAGTAGGAACAATAACAATGCACCAAAGTTTTGATAAAAGGTCAAAATACAAAAAAATAAAAGACGTGCACAGTTTCACAGCAGAAGTTGCTGCTTGTGAGATTGAAAACGTCAGCACTACAAAGCAGGTTCCTGTGACTGTTTAGCAACATGTTCAACTTTCATAGGCAGCCAAGCAGCAAATGTTGGTCTAAAGATATTAGAACAGTTCGGGGTCCAAAGACCTCATTTCTCTTTCAACACACACTACTCATCTTGTGTTTGCCATGGCAATAGAAGAAACTTCCACAGCACAGATTGCTGAAGATTTACCCCAGCTGGTAGTTAGGAGGAATGGAAGTACGTATTCGCCCACAAAACTCTGGATCAAAAAGGATAATCCAAACCACTTAATAGCCCGAACCCACAGTTATGACCCGGTTATCTGAGGCGTTCTCTGGTACCATGTGCAGCATCTTTGATCGCACATCTCTGAACAGAGTAGCATAAGCATTTGTGGGTTAACAAGGAAAGAAACATGAAATCAGCAAAAAAGTCACTTAACTGATTTTTTGTTTTTAAGCATTGCAAAAAAGCGGTTAGGTATACTGGCAGCGAGACAAGTCTAAACAGGAAAGACAGAGTCATGAAATCTACTTATGTCAAACAAACAAATCTGAATATTTGATCATTTTTTCCAGATGTAATTACCACTGCGTTTTCAGCCCGTCATGTTCCATTGACCTTTGACAGCAAAATGAAATGATGATATGTTTATGACGTGGTTTTAACACAGTTGCTTAGTTCTCAGTTGCCCTGGCTCTGTTAAATCTAACACTAGAGTACACGACCATCTCTCTCTCCTCCACATTCTGTGTTTCCTTGTTCCTTTTCTGCTCAGATAGCTTGGTTGAGACGACACGCCCCTCCCGTTTTTTGGAGAAATGAACGTCAGCATAAACAGGCTCGTTCTGCTGCTCTCCAAGTTGAATCTGTGAACATTGATGAAAATGTTTTAACATCACTGACAAAGTTGGAAGAACTAGATATTAGTGGTAAAAAAAACAGCACTGAGTACCACTGTTATTGGTGTTACACTTCCTGTTCATTCACTGAAGCTAAATAATAGATTTCAGCTTCAGTCAAGCCTTGAATTAGGTACGAATATGACAACACTCCTGTTTGAGGTCATAAATTAATCATAATTGTTTTTGCATATTCACAAATACGATTTCTGAAAAAATAATACTCCTAATAAAGTGCAACCCTTTACATGACTGTGATTAAAAAGACTAAATGTGATAGGGAAAAAAATCACTACATTTTATGTATTTAGGAATCTCCTCACCTGTTCAAAGCTGTCTTGTCTCTCTCCAGATTCTGACTGATGCTTACAGGTCCTTTTATTTCTAGTTAAGCACATTCAGTAAAATATTTAAATGATGGTATAAATATTAATGCTGACATGATTTTATTAAGAGGTCAAACTATGATTGAGTGAATTGTAAATGCTCACATGATCCATATGATGACAAAGATGAGAATGAGAACAAACGTTACAGCAGGGACAGTGGCAACGATTATCAGTTTCAAATTTCCTGAAAAACAAACAAACAACAACAATGAAGTTGTAGAACCTTGTTTGAATCCCTGGATGGTCCTGAAATAATTTTATCCACTGGTTAGTTGATGAATGATGTAAGCACTGAAGTCATCAACCGTAGACGATGGCGGGAGAATGAATTCATGTATCATCTCTTTTTCTTAGTGGGCAACCAGTCGTTCAGTCTGACCAAACTGGGGTGTTATGGCTCATGAAGCAGTGTATTAAACATACCTGCCACAATAGTCACATGAACTGTGGAGTTATGATATCCTATCTCATTTAGGACGACACAAACATAATCTCCACTGTGTTCAGGTACTGTGTATTCGATTATAAATGTCTCTCCTAATGCTGCTGGTGAGACTTCATCCTCCTTGTACCAGGTGTAGTTAGCTGCTGGGTTAGCATCAGTGCTACAGCTCAGAGTCACTGAACTTCCCTCCACTATCTCACCTGATGGACTCACTGACACTGAGGGAAACTTTGGAGCATCTAGAGAGGAGAGAATAAAAGTAAAATCAATAATAAGAGACATAAGAAATACAGAAATGAACACCAGTGTCTTCTTGTAGCCTTGTAGCACGTTGAATTTAAATGATAGAATATTTAGGGTTGGCAGACATCGACATCAAATTTTCTTAAGAAATAATCTGATTTCAGTTTCTGAAATACCCATTTTACTTACATTTGACATCAATAAAGACATGTTCAGATCTCCTCTCCCCCACCTTGTTCTCAGCTTTACAATAATAGTGTCCAAGGTCAGTGTACTTGATGGGTTCAAAGATGAGACGTGGTCCTTCACCAAGAGGTGGAATGTCTGGATTTTTACTCTTCTTGTACCAGGTGTATTTAGCGGCTGGGTTAGCATCAGTGCTACAGGTGAGAGTAACTGAACTTCCCTCCACTATCTCACCTGATGGACTCACTGACACTGAGGGAAGCTTTGGAGCATCTGGAAGAGAAAAATATTTTTTTCTTACATACAACATCCCCACTTCAGTGCTTGGTTTATTCAAGTAAATACAAAACCATTCAGGACAGCGAGGCAAAAACTAACTCAAAATGCTGAGTAGTTTTTTAAATGAATTGTTGTACTCACATTTCACATCAATGAAAACATATTCAGACTGGTTCCCCCCAAGCTTGTTCCCAGCTTCGCAGAAATACTCTCCATAGTCAGAGGATTGGATAGAATCAAAAACAAGCTGTGGACCTTTTTGGACTAACTGACGGCTCAAATATTCCTTCTCTTTGTACCAGGTGTAGGTAGGTGCTGGGTTAGCATCACTGCTACAACTCAAAGTGACTGAACTGCCCTCCACTATCTCACCTGATGGACTCAGTGACACGTGTATTATTTTGGGGGCATCTGGAATGGAAAAAAAATAGAAGTAGATACAGGTTAAACACTTTAACTTTGATTTTCTAATGCCAAAGATGATTTAAAATATGTAATGCTGAAACTCTAGACATTTCACTTACACTGAACATTGATGAAAACTGATTCAGAGTTCCTTCTTCCCAGCTTGTTCTCAACTGAACAGTAATATTCCCCAGAGTCAGAGGCTTTGACAGACCTAAAGAAGGGCTGTGGTATTTCGCTGAAAGCTTGATGTCCTGTTATTCTGGTTTTCCTGAACCAGGTGTACGTAACTGCAGGGTTGGCATCGCCCCTACAGGCAAAAATCAATGACTCTCCCTCCACTACCTCAGAGGAGGGACTCACTGATACAGACGGGGGCTTTGGGGCATCTAAAAGAGTATATAGTTTAAGTTAGTATAAGTAAAAGAGTATTAGTTTAAAACAGATACAGGAACACACATTATACACAATGTCATTCTAACTCTTAATGGCCCTGAATTATACCAGAATCCTGTTTGAGTTAACATTAAATGTCATTAATATCATCAAAGTTGTTCTCAAATTGTCTAAATACACCTTTCTGTCATGTATTTTGGATATCTAAAGACCTAAAGCTGCTAGCTGTGTAAAGAAATAAAGTTGGTGTAACAAGTAAGCAGATCAAGTCAAACATCTGTAGTCTGCTGAATGTTTCTCTATAAATAAAGCACATTTCACCTACATTTAACGTTGACGTAGATGAGTTTAGATGTCTTCTTCCCTACTTCATTCTTTGCTTCACAGTAATACCTTCCCAAGTCTGATGATTGAATTGAACTGAAGATGAGCTCTGATCCTTTACTATGATGTCCTTGACTGTTTGTCTTGTACCAGGTGTACTCAGGTGCAGGTTTACTGTCACTGCTGCAGGTCAGAGTCACCGACATGTTCTCATTGATTTCACCAGTGGGACTCATTGAAACAGAACAAGATTTTGGACCATCTGGAGGAATAAAATAATGAGTAAAATCAAATTTTTAAGTAAAATATTGAAAAATAATGAAAAATAAGACTGAAAATGGCGCGCATAGAAGATACAGTTGTCTTTTGACCATCAAATAGCTAAGTCCTCCCCTTCATATTTTCATGTCTCTGTTTACTAAAACAACACAATGATAAATTAATGAATTTAGAATTCTGGTCAAAAAGCATCAAGGGGTCTGTGAGTTTGTCTGTTGTCTGTTTTTCTTTACACATTCAAATACAAGATGGTTTGCTGCCTTTTAGTTTGGAATCACACTCACATGTCACATTTATGAAGACATGAGACAATTGCCTCCCAAGTTCATTCTCTACCCAACAGTAATACCATCCAGAATCAGACCGCTGAATGGACTTGAAGAGAAACTGTGGTCCATGTTCCAGGAGTTTGTGGTTAGTGTTTCTTTCTCCTTTGTACCAGGTGTAGTTAGCTGCTGGGTTTGCATCAGTGCTACAGGTCAGAGTCACTGAACTTCCCTCCACTACCTCACCTGATGGACTCACTGACACAGAGGAAAACTTTGGAGCATCTGCGTGACAAAATGTAGACAGAAACATTCAATAAAAAATATTTTTCAGTGGGGTAGGATGCCATATAATGGGATAGAAATGTACATTAGTTCCTACAGAACAGAAGGTGAACTTACAAACTGGAGGGGAGATGAAATCCTCATGTCCTTTCATAGCACAGGAATAGTTGTTGAAAACATTTATAGAGACTTCGAGGGAAGATTTGTCTTTGTAGACTGCCTCCCCATTTCTATACCATATACACATATAATGTGGTAAATGATTAGCCCAATCACAGCGAGTCTGGCATGTCAGCTCTGCTTGGTTTGATATCCGTTTGACTTTCACCCACAAATCTGCATGGACAAAATGATTCAAAATAACAAATAAAAGCACAAGGATTTGAGAATGTTTCTCTTTGAAAGATGAAAGTAATTTTTTTTTACCTGTGACAGTCAAAGTGACCCCAGGTGAACCAACAACACTATATCCTTTATGGTTTGTTGCAAACATGAACTTGTACTTAGCTGAGTCGCTCTCTCTCAGGTTTTTGATTCTCAGAGTGCAGTTGTTCTGTCCGAATAGATACTCAACACGACCTGAGTATTCTGGGTCTGATCTCAGATCTACAAACTGGTTTCCATTCAGTTTAGTGAACCAGAGAGTTTCCTCCACTTTGGTATCACGTTCATCTAATCTGGGTGGATAAGTGTAGGTGCAGGGTATAACCACAGTTGATCCTTGAGGAGCACAGACCTGATGAGAGGAGTAAGTCACTTCCCAGCCAGTCCATCCACTTATCACTGAAACACAGGGAAAATTAGAAACTGCATGACAAGATATGAAAGACTGATCAATTACTGTGCGCAGAAACTCAACTGACGGGAAACTTAACGCAGCTTATTGAGTGTCTGAAGAGACCCGTTGTTTTCTCTGTGTTCAGTCTGTGGTCAGATTAGCGCACAGTTTCAAACACAGATGACTAAACCACGGATGTTCAAGCACGTAATAAGTATGAGGCTGCTACTGATGGTTCTATTAATAAAAGTGGGAAGTCATTTAGATAATATAGTTTCACACAGTAGCACCTTAAGTTTGGTTCCTTTCTCTGAAGTAGATGTCTTATTTTTTTAATGAAACTTAAATTCTTCAGGCACTGAATCCTTTGCAAGCACCATTAAAGCTTCAGAACAAGTCATATTAAACGTAGAAAACTATCTTAGCAGTACTCTAAAAATCGTAATCATTTTGTGGATTTACAAAAAAGGGTGCAGGGAGATAGAAACATTGCGAAACATCTTCAAATCATCACAGAACAATCAAATTTAGACAGGAATCAACTGCAGCAAAGAAATACCGTCAAAAGCTTATATCATTTTATGACAACATCAAATATGAAAAACAAAAGCATCCATTTTTAAATTTCTCTCATGTGTAGGTATAACTCATGAGATCTCTTAAAATTACGAGCCATACATTGCAAAAAGAAACATTAATTACCTGGCAGAGAGAGCACAATGAAAACCAATCCACGTAGTGCTGTTTTCAAGTTCATCGCTGCTGTTCTTCTCACAGTGAAGACAAGTTCTGGTCTGTGCATAAATACGCTGCGCTGTGGTCATCAGAACGAAAAAGGCAGGCCCTTGAATACGTCAGTCTGTCTTTTTTGATGTTATTAATGTGTGAACCAAGATACTGACTGATACCAAGTGAGGTCTTTTTTCAAACAGTAGATGAAACTGTGAATGTTGGCTGAGAGATAAAACTCCTTGATTGGACGATGTACATTTAAAGTCCAATCTTTGTAAATTCAAAGCAAAAGCTGTAGATGAAATTTACAATGGGAAAAAATAAGGTGTTTGACCAGCAGCTGCAGCAGATGAGCTGCTCAAACAAACAAAGTTTCAAACCAGACACCACTTTGACACTTTGGAGAGCTGTGAGTTGATTGTGCACAAACACTAGTTTGATCCCAGAGAGACACAGAGGGAAATACCTGCAGACATTGTGAATGGCTTTAAGGTGCATTACAAGATGCTTTTCATGCACTGACATTTATAGAGACGTTTGTCTGTCTTGCAGACGTTAGTCCACCTCTTGGTGGAAGGATGTAATGTTTTTTCTCATTAAGCATTCAAGCAGACAGAAGTTTACATGTCTGTAGGCTTTCAGGAAAGCAATTCAGTTCATTCAAAACAAATAGTACCTTGTGTGACAGGAAGCACATAATGCACATATTTCACACCTCTTTAGCCAAAATCTGTTGATTGTTCACATTTTTTTGTGAATCTGGGACCTGAAATCTCCAGTCTTAAGAAGTCAAACCAATGCAAGTGATAAAAACTGCAGTTTATTGAGTGTCCACTTGGGGCTTGAAACAAAAACCTCAGGAGAACTGATTATAAGAGGTCCAATAGTACAAAAAACTAAACATGACAGCAGCCTGATTAAAAAAATGAACAGAATAAATTTAGTCTGAAAAGTTCATTTGTCTTTTTTATGCTTCATCAGTTCTTAATATATCACAAGTTATTTGTTTTGCATTATTAGGTGCATGGCTGACATGAAGCACATCGTGGTGGGCACATTGCTACTTTAACAAGGAGGCAAAGTGTCTCAACTTTTCCCCTCTTGCTGGGCTGACCAGAAAGGTTAGATTGAGTCAGCATGTCCAATATTGCCACCCCCATCGGTAGCCCTCTAAAGTTCAGAAACCATTCTGTGTGTTTACGTGTGTGTGATGTCACCAGGACTACATGTATATTTCATTCATTATTTATGACAGTGACATTCCTCATGACGAAGTTCAAGCACTCAAGCCACACAAGAAGATGAGACTGTAAAAATTTGGGAAAAAAATGTAACAGCATAAAATGGTTTAATTATCATTCTATCACAACAGCATTGCTCTCATACAGTATATAAGAAAACCAAGATATCTACCATACAGCATTTTCTCCAGCTTTTATATTAAAAGCATGCTGGGATTAAACCAAAGCTTTAAAGGTATATTTGTTTTAATAGCTTGTTGATAAAATGTGTTGCAAAGTAACCAATAAAGCATACAGTCCAAGGATAATTCCAAAGCGTGTTGCATGCATTAATTTCAATTGTTTTACTGGCAGTTCTTGAATTCCTGTGAGAAGTGGACTGTCCATTTTTATCAGCCACAAAAACTAACCATTTTAACCGCTGCCAAAGCGTGTCAGCTTAATTTAGAATTCACAGCACATAGATCGAAACCATGACCTCGAGTACATGTTTCCACATCCTCTGGCTCTCCATGAACCTATTCATTTGCATGAAAGGAAAAACAAATACATATCATTTAGGTCATACCTTCAAACTTTAGAAAAAAAATCAAGTCAAACTTAATATTGAATATTTGCGAGTCTGAAGTTAGCCTCGGTACAGGAGGCTCTCACCTTTCTGGACTTCACACCATATCATCCTGCTCCTCCGTGTCACTTGTCTGTGCATCAGGGACAGCTGAGATGTTCTCATATTCAGGGTTTGAGTCCAGCTAATAGAAGGCAATAGGTTTTATAAAGAACCCATATAATGAAGTTTCACTATTACTATTACTCTCTAAATCCAGCTCAGGGCCAAAACATAGTAAGTTTCAATACAGCATGTTTTAATATTTAAAATTATGTTTTAAATTAACCATGAATTCACTGAAAATGTAAATTCATGCCACATTTTAATTTATTTAAAACCTTACTGCGTGTTCAAAGATCCTTTTTCTGAGTATTGATAACAAGTTAACCACATAATACAACATAGAAAGTTTTGTCAAAAGTCTCCCTCTTACCTCCACCATCTCTGCGAGTTCATTCGGTTCAGTGGTGCAGCTCAGAGTTTTCTTCTTTCTGTATTGAATCCATGTAACCACAAAACAATGAAATGAAACGTGAGGTGCTGCTTTTTAAGCTTGTTTAAAAACAAGAGATATGATTGAACTGTTGATAAGTTTTTACCCATTCCACAGAATCAGGAAAAGCAGAAGAAGTGACACAAAGAACGAAACAGTCAACCTGAAGTTATTCATCTTAATTGTTGAGTGCCCTGTAGTTAATAAAAGACATGAGAAATAAAATTTAGACATTTAATTGATAAATTATCCACAGCAGTGGACAATTAAGCCTTTAACGACATCCATCCCACAAGATGACACAGACACATAACTAATTTGTAAACATAAAAGAAGTCCCTCTACTGCCACAGAAACCTCTTGAAGGATGGGGCATTAACTTTAAACAGAACATTCCAATTCTAAATTATGTTTAAGTAAACCTTGCTTTATTGTCAGGATTTACCTTTAACCAAAGATTCTCTCTGACATTACTTAGTGGCGATCAGCAGATTAGAAATGCACTCACCTGTTAGTCTGTCTTGATTACAGGATGTTGCTCCACTTTTCCCTACCAAAGATGAAAGGGTATCCTCGCTCCTCAGACTATTCTCTACGTATGCTGTCATTGTTTTCTTTCTAAACACCAGCCTGAGACTTTTGCCACAATGTTGAACCCTTTTGAAAGATCACAGAACTAACGAGTTTGCTAAAGCACAAACCATGAGGCAAAAGATGCTTGTCTCCTCACTGTAGGGCAGTTTGATAAAATGTGTGATACAGTCATCTTTATTTGTTTCAAATACATTTGCAAGACTGAGAAAAACAGCTCTAGAAAAATTTGTCGTTGGTGTATCAGTGTAAATGTATTCCTTTGATGACCTTCCCTACTGAATTTCTTATGGACAAGACCTGTTGCCACAATCTCACCAATGTCACAAAAAAATGCATGTTCTGCCCTTTGCTGTAGGAACACATTCAACATCTCTGTAGGTATTGAAAAGGCAAAGTGCAGTGTATGCAATACGTGTTTGCTTATCCTTCATTTCCTTCTTGCTAACATTTACTTGACAGTGTTTGAGCCTTTAAATCATAACAGTTATTATTAATGCCCCCATCATGTCCTCGAAAATAAGTAAGTTGTAAATGCAGTTATTGTATTTTAACTTTTGAACAGCAACACAGGTGTGTGCAACTGTACAAGCCAAACTGCAGACGGTGATGTTCCTGCACTCTGGGTTTGTATTACAGCACTGTATCTTTCATGCTGCACAAAGCCAGAGCGTAGTACTTACTTTAGTTTGGCTTTGTATTTTTCTGAATTTTGTAGTTACTGCAAATTTGAGACCTATTTTTTTCTGAAACAGGGCAAAGGTCAAACAAGAATCTTAAGTCAGGTTACTAAACCAAGTACATTCATAGTGCCAACTCAGCTGTGACCAAACTTGTAGATTAGGCATTTTGCCTTCGTTGGGGAATAGACATGATTGTCAAACAGGCCAGGGTAATCTGGCATCAACAATCTCGGTTATCTAGGGATTCTGACCATCACTATTAGATATCAAAACATTAACATCCATGAACTAGTCTAATTCTGACATGATGAATGCTCCTACCTGAAATCCTTTTCTCTCTCTGTCAGTTTTGACTTTTTCCAATTAACGTGAAAGTATAATGTAGTCCTGGGAACGCATATGTGATAAGTATCTTACCTGCCACAACAATCAGCTGTAGAGAAGAGAGATGGCGCCCTCTAGTGTTCCAGGCCTCACAGTAATAATTCCCACTGTGGTCAACTCTGAACTCAGTGATGGTGAAGATCTCTCCTAAAGCTTTTGGTGAGTCCTCTTCCTCTTTGTACCAGGTGTAGTTAGCTGCTGGGTTGGCATCACTGTTACAGGTCAGATTCACTGAACTGCCCTCAACAATTTCATTGCCAGGACTCACAGACACAGAGGGAAGCTTTGGTGCATCTGGAGATAAATAAATACATGAGAGTGACACTGTTCATGTAAAAAATACTACCTAGTAATATATGTTTAACTTATTTATCATGTTTAGCCTGAATGAACCATCAGACACTATATTTTTTAAATGAGAACTTAGAGTGGCCTTGACCAGGATCTGTATCACTCACATTTCACATCAATAAAGATGTGCCTGGATTTCATCCACCCAACATTGTTATCAGCCCTACAGTAATACTGCCTAGCGTCTGAGGACTGAATTGAACTGAAAACAAGCTGGGGTCCCTTCCTGATGGGTAGATGTCCTGATTTCTCCATCTTGTACCAGGTGTAGTTAGCCGCTGGGTTGGCGTTGCTGGTACAGGCCAAATTCACTGAACTGCCCTCCACAATCTCCCCAGAGGGGCTCATTGACACAAAGGGAAGCTTTGGAGCATCTGGAGGAGAAAAGGGATTTTTTTCATTATTTTTTTTTTAAACCGGAGTTAACAATTCTTAATGTTTTTTTCAGCCAAAATAAAATGTATCTTCTTTGATATAAGTGTATTTACACTGGTTCTTTTCAATCCAGTTTACAGATTCTATCAGACCTTAGAGGTTGTAAAGTAAACTTTACATGTTTAAATGTACCACTAGTTGATTATTGGAATTAGTTTAAACCATCTCAGGGCTTCTCAATGATTTATTAGTCATACTCACATTTGACATTTATAGAAATGGATTCAGATGAACTCTTCCCCAGTTTATTCTCAGCAAGACAGGAATACTCTCCGGAGTCAGAGGCTTTGATGGACCTGATGTAGGGTTGTATTCTTGTACTAAGAGGTTGATGTCCTGGATTTCCATTCTTCTTGTACCAGGTGTAAGTAGGTTCTGGGTTAGCATCACTACTGCAGGTCAGGGTCACTGAACTACCTTCCACTATCTCATTGCCAGGACTCACAGACACAGAGGGAAGCTTTGGAGCATCTGGAGATAAATAAATAGGTGCAAGTACAACTGTTAACGTAGAGAAAAACTAACACAAACTTCTTAAGTAACATATGCAGTCATAATTTATCAAATGTGGCCTGAATGAACCATCAGACAGAATCTTTTTCCCAAAGAACATTAAACTATGTGTGGCCTTGACCAGGATCTGTATCACTCACATTTCACATCAACAAAGATGTGCTTGGATTTCATCCACCCAACATTGTTATCAGCTCTACAGTAATACTGCCTGGCGTCTGAGGACTGAATTGAACTGAAAACAAGCTGGGGTCCCTTCCTGATGGATAGATGTACTGATTTCTCCATCTTGTACCAGGTGTAGTTAGCCGCTGGGTTGGCGTTGCTGGTACAGGCCAGAGTCACTGAACTGCCCTCCACAATCTCCCCAGAGGGGCTCATTGACACAGAGGGAAGCTTTGGAGCATCTGGAGAAGACAACATGTATTTTTATTGTTATTCATTTAGAAACGTAGCTACTCAATTTTTATGTTTACATTTTAACGGAAATATTCCTTGTCCCCTTCAACATCATATTTACATCCCCTCTTATCAAACCAGTTACAGATTCCCAAAAACTGTAGTGGTTGTAAAATAACTTTTGTAAGTTTAAATGTACCATTACTTGATTAATAGAGTGAATACAAACAATCTTGGGGCTTTCTCAAAAATTGAACAGTTACACTCACATTTCACATCTACAGAAATGGATTCAGATATACTCCGCCCCAGCTTGTTCTCAACTAGACAGTAATACTCTCCAGAGTCAGAGGCTTTGATGGATCTGAAGAAGGGTTGTATTCTTGTGGTGAGAGGCTGATGTCCTGGATTTCCGATCTTTTTGTGCCATGCGTAAGAAGGTACTGGATTAGCATCACTGCTGCAAGTCAGCACTAGCGAGTTACCTTCAACTATTTCAGCAGAGGGAGTTGCTGATACCACAGGAGGCTTAGGGGCGTCTAAATAAGAAAGCATTTATTCTTTTAACAATGTGAAGGTTTTAACTGTGAAGGCATCAACTTAATCACAGATGAAAGTCACAAGAAAAGATAAATGAAAGGGGTTAGCATAAGCTTGTTTCCCATAAAGATAATCTTACAGTGCTTCCTAGCATAGTTTTCCCAAATGTTCATGTTGATTTAAGAGTTAGTCTGATTAAAATAATTAAAACTGTGCTGAAACTGCAACACAGTAAGCGCACCCTTTGTTGTTAATTGTTGATACTCATAGGCTTTAAGCTGTAGACTTGGTATGTGAGGAATGTGGAGTTGGTGGAAACACATAAGCAAAGTGAAGCAAACGAGTAATCTTCTGGATACTTCATTAAGACAAATACTCACACTGAACATTCACATAAGTGACTCCAGATGCCCTCCTCCCCAGTTTGTTGTGTGCTGCACAGTAGTACCTTCCAGAGTCAGAAGAATAAACTGAGTCAAAGACTAGCTTTGGCTTGAATGTGTGAAGTTGAAGGTCTTTTTTTTCCATCCTCTTGTACCAGGTGAAGTTAGCTTCTGGGTTAGCATCACTTCTACAGGTCAGACTGACAGGCTTGCCCTCTAATATTTCACCAGAAGGACTCAACAGTACACTGGGAGGCTTTGGAGCATCTGGGGAAGCAAAAAAAAGTATGTCCAAATAACAGATGTAGAAAAATATTATTAAAACACTCAAAATAAAAGTCCATAAAATTTTTACACTACTACAGCTGTCATGCCTGAAATCACATGACCTTCAGAAATGCACGCAGCTTCTACTGTTGAGTTCAAACAGATGATAAGTCACAGGTAGGTATCAAAAATTACAAAGGATTTATACCCTCCAGGTAAATCCAACATATTTCCAGTCACTACTACAACTTAGCTAATTACTAACAAAATGGAAGCTTTCATGCTTCAAAACAAATGTGCAATAATTTTCCACAGAAAAATTCCTCAAGATTCCCAACTGTAAGAACACTGGTTGATACTCATGTTAACAAACACTTTAATACAAAACCAAAATCATCAAGTAATTTGCTAATGAAGTTGAGTTGTTCTCACATATCACATCAATAGTAACATCTCCAGATGTTCTTTTCCCATGTTTGTTCTCAACAGCACAGTAATACTCTCCAGAGTCTGAGGCTTTGGTTGATTGAAAAAGGAGTTGCGATGTCGAAGTAAAAGGTTGATGTCCTAGACTTGTGCTCTTCTTGTACCAGGTGTAGTTAGCCGCTGGGTTAGCATCACTGCTACAGGTCAGAGTCACTGAACTGCCTTTCACTATCTCACCAGAGGGACTCACTGACACAGAGGGAGGCTCTGGAGCATCTAGAGATGGACGGGTACACAATAAAATTTACAGAAAATACATTAAAGAAAGGTAAAATTCATATTGTATAATCAAATGACTTCTTCTATACTGTTGTGCATTACCACATGCCACATTATCCTATCAGTCCGACTGATTATCCTAGTTTTGCTTGTATATTGAACTGCCTCACTCACATTTCACATCAAGCGAAATGCGCTCGGATGCAATCCAACCGTGCTTATTCTCAGCAGCACAATAATACTCTCCAGAGTCAAAGGGCTGGATGGCATTGAAGACAAGCTGTGGTCCATTTCTGAGGCTTTGATGATCTGCTGTTTCCGTCTCCTTGTACCAGGTATAATTAGCTGGTGGATTAGCATCACTGCTGCAGGTCAGACTGACAGCTTTGCCCCTCAACACCTCACCAGAAGGACTTTTGGAAATATTAAGAGGCTTTGGAGCATCTGGGGAAGTGAACAAAGAAGGAATTGTCACAAAAATGTTAAACTATCAGAATTGTTTGAATATGAGAAACCTCCTGCAAACAGCTAATTACCATATCAATAAACACTTGAAATTGACAGATATTCTTCTTCAATCAACTTAAAAATAAACTCACATTGCACATTTATGGAAATGAATTCAGATGTTCTATTCCCCAGCTTGTTCTCAACTACACAGTAATAGTCTCCAGAGTCAGAGGCTTTGATGGATCTGAAGTATGGTTGTATTCTTGTGATGAGAGGCTGATGTCCTGGATTTCCAGTATTCTTGAACCAGGTGTAAGTAGGTGCTGGGTTAGCGTCACTGCTGCAGGTCAGAATAATTGTTTTGCCCTCCATTATCTCACCTGATGGACTCGCTGACACAGAGGGAGGCTTTGGAGCAGCTACATAAGAAATAATCAGTGTTTCAAAGCAGACATAAAAAAGTTTTACCAATTTATGTTCCATATAAATGTAAATAGAAAAAAAAACATTTAAAAAACAATCAGCAATAACAAAAGTAACTCAAATGAGCTTAATGCTGCATATAATTAAAATCAAGTTTCACTTACATTTAACATTGATATATGTGACTGTCGATGTCTTCTTCCCTACTTCATTCTTTGCTTCACAGTAATACCTTCCAGAGTCTGATGATTGAATTGAACTGAAGATGAGCTCTGATCCTTTACTATGATGTCCTTGACTGTTTGTCTTGTACCAGGTGTACTCAGGTGCAGGTTTACTGTCACTGCTGCAGGTCAGAGTCACTGACATGTTCTCTTTGATTTCACCAGTGGGACTCATTGAAACAGCACAAGATTTTGGACCATCTGGAGGAGATAATGTGAAAAACAGACAGAAAATGGCCTGCATTAGGATGTAGCTGAATCTACCACTATTTTCTGGCTATTTATGGCAACTGCATGTTTCCAAAAAAATTGCTGCAATCAAATTAGCTATCATACTCACATTTCACATTGATAGAAACATGGAACTTTTCCCATCCAAGCTCATTCTCTGCTAGACAGTAATACCCTCCAGAATCAGACAACTTGATGGACTGGAAGACAAACTGTGGCCCGTGTTTGAGAAATTCGTGGTTGTTTTTTCTCTCCTCTTTGTACCAGGAGTATTTAGCTGCTGGGCTAGCATCACTGCTGCAGTTCAGATTCACAGACCTGCCCTCCACTGCAGGACTCACTGACACAGAGGGAATCTTTGGGGGGTCTGCATGACAGAACATAGACAGACACGTTACCATAAAGAAACACATTTCAATCATTATCGATAAAAACAAAATGGCAAAGAAGCATAAATGTTCACAATATAAAATTATTTTGCAGGTCGGAGTGAATGTTGTGTCGTGGCAAACAAAATGTGGTTTATTTCCAGAGGGTAAACTTACACACTGAAGGAGTGCTGAAATCCTCATGTCCTTTGATAGCACAGGAATAATTGTTGAAAACATTTACAGAGACTTTAAAGGAAGATGTGTCTTTGTAAACGGCCTTTCCATTTATGTACCAGAGATATGACGGATGATCAGCCACATTGCAGCGACTGTGACATGACAGCTCTGTCTGGGTTGATGACTTTTTTACCTGGAGCTGTAGGTCTGGACATGAAAAGAAAGAAATGACGTATGACTTTAAATCGGACCATTCTTACAATGATATAAAACAGCATAATATTAGCAATATAATATATAATAGGAACAAATAGTAATTTACAGATACTCTGCATCTCTAGATGCTGAGCTTGTGTCACAAAGCTTTGCAATGACAGTGTTACCTGTGACGGTTAAAGTGACTCCAGGTAACCCAGTAAATCTTCCACCTGGTTGGTTTGTTGTGAACCTGAACGTATACTTAGCTGAATCTCTTTCTCTCAGGTCTCTGATTCTCAGAGTGCAGTTGTTTCCATCAAAATGGTACTCCACACGGCCTGAATACTCAGACTTTGTTCTCAGATCTACAGAATTTGAGTTGATGTACCACAGACTGTTTGTAACTAAGGTAGTTTGATGATTTATTGTTAGTGGATATGTGTAAGTGCAGGGTATGTCCACTGTTGATCGTTTTGTTGCACAGATCCTAAGAGATGAGTATGTCACTCCCCAGTCCTGAATCACTGAAACACATCAGGAAGTAGGATCAGATTTAATGCAACAGATTTCATTATTATTAAGAGTGCTACTGACAACTTAAACATATGTTGAATATCTAAAAGATAGACATAAAAAACAGTAATGGCAAACTCACACACTGCAGGAGAATGGTAACCCTCATGTCCTTTTATGGCACAAGAATATCTGTCCCCATGTAAGGGAACACTCAGAGAAGATGTCTCCTTCTCTAACTTCTTCCCATTTTTGTACCAGACATATGAAGGCCTTTCCACCCTATTACAGCTGCCTTGGCACCTAAGCTCTGCCTTTGTTGAAACACTCCCCACCTGCACTCTTAAGTCTAAACATACAAGTATAAAAGAAGATGTTACTTCTTTAACACACACAAACAGACACACAGTTGTATTTTCAGGTTTGAAATCATTATTGCCAAATAAAGTAGGAGACTACCTGCAACGCTCAATGTGACTCCAGGTGAACCAATGACACTGTCACCTGTTTGGTTTGTTGTGAACATGAACTTGTACTCAGCTGAGTCGCTCTCTCTCACGTCTTTGATTTTCAGAGTGCAGTTGTTCTGTTTGAACAGATACTCAACACGACCTGAGTATTCTGGGTCTGATCTCAGATCCACAGCTTGGGGTCCGTTCATTTTTGAGAACCAGACAGTTTCCTCCACTTTGGTGTCAAGTTCATCTATTCTCAGTGGATATGTGTAGGTGCAGGGTATGTCCACCGTTGATCCTTTGGAGGCACAGATCCTAAGAGAAGAGTATGTCACTCCCCAATCCTGAATCACTGGAACACATCAGGAGGTAGGATCAGATTTAATGCAACAGATTTCATTATTTATGAGAGTGGTTTTGAACATTGATATTGACAACTACAACAGATGTTGAACGTTTGAATGATTGTCATAGAAATTGAGGAAAAACTCACACACTGCAGGAGAAGGGTAATCCTCACGGCCTTTGATGGCACAAGAATATCTGTCCCCATGTAAGGGGACACTCAGAGAAGATGTCTCCTTCTCCAACTTCTCTCCATTTTTGTACCAGACATATGAAGGATTCTCCACCACATTACAGCTACCATGGCACCTAAGCTCTGCCTTGGTTGAAACACTCCCAACCTGCACTCTTAAGTCTAAACATACAAGTATAAGAGCATTTATTAATACTTCTTTATTTCACATTCAAACAGACACAGAGAAACTTAGTTGATTTTTCAGGTTTGAAATCATAATTGCCAAATAAAGTTGGAGACTACCTGCAACGCTCAATGTGACTCCAGGTGAACCAATGACATGGTCACCTGTTTGGTTTGTTGTGAACTTGAACTTGTACTCAGCTGAGTCGCTCTCTCTCAGGTTTCTGATTCTAAGAGTGCAGTCGTTCTGTTTGAACAGATACTCAACACGGCCTGAGTATTCTGGGTCTAATCTCAGATCCACATGTTTGTTTCCATTCAGTTTAGTGAACCAGAGAGTTTCCTCCACTTTGGTATCAAGCTCATCTATTCTCAGTGGATATGTGTAGGTGCAGGGTATGTCCACTGTTGATCCTTTGGAGGCACAGATCTGGAGAGAGGAGTACGTCACTCCCCAATCAGTCTGTCCACTTACCTCTGAAAGTTAAATGAATTTCATCAAGTAGGCGGGAAAACAAAAATCTGTTTAACTTTACAGCCACTTCCTGGATGACTATTCACTAGAGGAGTCACACATTTCCTAAAATCCCCCTTACTTGAAAAGATTTTAATGCGGACATAAAATTCAGAAAATCAAAAAGTTTGATAAAACGTTACACACCACACACAAAGTGCTCAGAGATTAAGAACACACCAGATAGGGGTGTAAATGTAGCACAGTGTTTGACATGAACTTGTACTTTTTCCTCTGTGCTCAGTCTGTGGTCAGATACGTGCTGAGTTTTAAACAAAGAAATGTGCAGACCACAGATGTGAAAGTAGATGAATGCACAAGGCAGCTACGGTCGGTTATATTAAGAAAAGCAGATGGAGGTTAACCATGAGAAAATAGAAACATCGCACAGACATCTGTGAAAAATATAATTAGATTTCGCTTGTTTTTCTATTAAGTATCAATAAGATTTATATATTTCTGTTTGTTTCGCCGTATCCTTCAGCTTTGTACCTCCTGTTTTACAAACTGAAGCAGAAATCTGAAATGTTTTAAATTTTTTCTCTGAAACAAATTAAAGAAAAGTGGTTTTATTCAATCGTGTGTATTCTCTAATGTTAAAACTGTACATAAATCAAAAACTCAGTCCATTGTGTAAGCTTTATCAGTAAATCCCCCCCTCCACCCAAAAAACTATACACCCCATGATGTAAAGGAGATTGTACAGTACCTGGCACAAAAAACACGAAGATAACCAAAACACAGAATCTTGCTTTTAAACCCATGACGGCTCCTTTCATCCCTGTTGGACTTCAGAGAAAATTAAACAAATGAATTGTGGAAATATATCAATCATGTCAGTATAAAATTGTACTTACAGAAGGGAGAAGATGTCGTCTCTACAGAAAATTTCGCTCTGTGGTCAGCAGAAGACAGTAGTCAAGCGTTTAAATATGTCCTGCTTCCGACCTCAGATTATTTATACGCATTAACCAAGTTACCGTCTGACATCAAGTGACGAGTTTCTGTAAGTAAGCAGAGACCCTGAAAACAACCTGTTTTTGCAGCAATTAAAATAACAGCATTTAGCTAATAAGCAGCACATATTGGATTAAACAGTTTCTCAGAGGTTGACACTGGAAAAGGGCTGTTTGAGAATCAGCTCATAGACTTAGCAGATCTCAGAGAAAACCCAGCAAAAGGAGATACTTCTGGTCTACAGCGCAGATTATCATTTATCAAACTTACTGCTTTTTAAAACAGCAACTGTGTGCTAGCAAGGAGGCTTAGGAAGGAAGTAACCATATGAAATAAAGATATAAGTGCTGAGTGTTTACATTCCAATAAAGAAAACATGTCTGAGATTGTTACACTACTTTACTTCTTTTCTTAGAATTAAAGCCAAATTAACTGAATATGAAGGAAAGAAAACTTACCTAGAAACTTACCAAAATTTAGTTGCCAGTTCTGTACTTGGTAGAAATGCGATAGGGTACGACAGAAGCAAAAACAAAATTCTCTAAACATGCCAGAGGACGGGCAAGAAAATCAAATTTCGAATACTTTATCCAACCATATCTTAGAAACGTCTCTGACTATCACTTTATCTTCAGCCTGTTGTGTTTCTGGGGTTTATTGCCGCGACACGGGGAAATGACAACAAACACGACACAGTCAGTACATTCAAGCCACAAAGAAAGATAAAATTAGACCACGTCACTGAGTATGTGAAGAAAACAACTGGCTAATGCTTGAACATCTCAAGCAGTTCATACACGATATTCACAGGAGAAAGAATTATGTTCAGAATAGTCTCCAGTGAGACCACACACACAGATACATATGTTTTGGGTTTTGTTCCGTTTCTTTTTTTGTTTGTTCCATGAGCAATTTTTTGCCCATTGTAAGCAGGTCTTTGTATCCCCCGTTAAATGAGATGTGCAAGCAAGTTCTCTGTGTTCATATTATGGACAAAACTCCATGAAACTTCCCATAATATTCAACGTCAGCTTCTTGTTAGAATATGAACAACCACATTTTTGATAAAGACTTTGTGTGGAATTTTTCCTGCCAACCCCACACACTTAAATCTCAGTAAGAATGATTCTTCTGGACGAAAAAACACAGCTGTGTATATCCAGGAAAATTCTGAAAGTTTGCAAAAGTTGTAGTTGAGAACAGAGCAGATCTGCAGTGTAAACACACTGCTTTGAAATAAAAGCTAAAAACTGTGATCATACCAGGTGTGGACACTTCAGTAAAGTCAAATTCAAGGCTTTTTAAAACATTCTCAAGACGAACAAAGACATTAATACCATTACCCTCATAATAATTATTAGCTTCTGTTAGAAAATAAGTCATAGCTGTTTATATGTTGGTTTTTACAGAAATGTCACACCTTTCTAAAATCAAAGAAACCAAAAACAAAACACAGCTCATTGACAAACACAGCCGAAGTTGTTTCTTTCATTTTTCTCTCTCCTCAAAATCTTCATTACATTTGGTGAAACTATTTAAAATCTGGTTGTTGAAACATAAGCAAATAAAGCTTGTGTGTGTGTGTGTATTTCAAAGTTTTCTTGCTTACAAAGTATAAATGATTTACAAGTGAATACCTTGCAGGAAATGTCCTTTTACGCTGGTGCGGTAAATTCAGCATTGTCTTGTTTTTTCTTAAACTTGTGCTTCAGTGGGTCCATTCAAGCTGAAACATAAAAATGAAAAGTCAGAAAACTTACATTACGATGCAATACAATTCAAATTTAATTATTTTTGCATAAATATTTACAAGAATTCTAGAAATTAAGTGTACATACCTTAGATACCCCCTCAGATTCTCTTATTACTTGAACATTATTGTGTCTAAATTAACACATGGATATTTTCCAGCCAGTTTTTCCACAGCGATCATAAATATTCAACAAAGAAACAGGTTGACTTCAATTTTCAGACACGCATATAGTCATGTCACATTTTAGCCTCTAGATGTCCCCACTGGACCTTCTTTGCAGTTTCTCACGTCCTCTAAAATGTTTTCAGGATATCCATGATTCATATTGGTCACAGAATTAAAAATATAAAAGGAAGAATCACATACCTGCAAGCACATTAATTACACAACAAACAATTCAAACAGCAAAATTTTTATTTAAAAAAACACTGACACTTGCTTTAAAGTAGGGGGATGTGATCGCACTTTTGCTCTAAAATTTCTCAAGTGCCTGAGCAGAAAAGGGGACAATATATGTTGCTTTTGATCACTTATTGTCTTTTCTCCCTTTTTTTTGCCTGCAATCACTGTTACATTTTTGTTGTTATCAGCTGTGTGCATCAAGTGCAGTGCAGTTTGAATGTGTTGGATTAAAAAAAAGAGGACTTTCGTTTAGTTTCTTTTCCTGAAAATGGCCCTGAAGAACTTTCTGGCTCCTCTCCTTCACAGGCCCATCGCATTCAACGCCGATCCATCAGCGACCAGCCTCGTCTCTTCCTCCTCATCACAGTCTCCGGCTGCACAGCGGCTTTGCTCAGCTTCAGCAGCTTCAGCACTTTCAGCACTTTCGGCAGCTTCAGCTGTGGAGCTGGAGCCGAGGGAGACGAAGCCAGCAGCATCTTCAGGAAGCCAGACTGAAGTTTCTCCTGCTTTCTGCTCTTCTTCTGCCTCTGAGGTGAAGAAAGGCTCCTCACCAGAGTCACTGATCAGGCAAAGATGCATTTTATCAGCTGCATCCTCCACACTGAGTAAAACATGAGAGTCAAGCAGAGGTTAGTGTTTTGATTTCTTATGTTGATTATGAAAACATACTAACTACTCACACTTACTACATGCTGGTGTCTGCACTCTCCTCCTCGATCAGGTGAGCCATTGAAATAAACGGGTGCTTTAAGGCCTCACCAGGACTGATCCTCCTCTCAGGGTCAGTTTGAAGGAGATGTTTCAGGAAGTTCAAGAAAGCTCTGCGATCTCCCAGCTCAACGTTTATTTTCGTGTATGGATAGATCTACATGTAAACAGAGGGGAAGGAGACACTCAGTTTATCTCCGTAAATAACTAATTATCATTTATTTACTGATTAAACAGCAGAATTCAGTGGTGATAGCTCGAAGACTGCGAGGAAAGCTCATCTTCCCCTAAAATGTAAAATATTTTTTAAAAAAAGTGGTGAAATACACTCCTGATCAAAATCTGAAGACTAGTTAAAAAACTGAAATGATTTGCATTTTGAACTTTGGGGTCTTAAGAAGCTTCTGAGTAGAGCTTCAAAATGCAAAAACAAGAAATGGGAACAAGAGACCAAAAGTTGTGAGCTGGCGATTTATTATCTAAAAGATATTTTTGGGTTTTTCTGTCTTTAATTGGATAGAGGAGGACAGTGGATAGAGCAGGAAAGGGGGAGAGAGTGGGGAATGACATGTGGGAAACAGGCCACAGGCGGGACCCGAGGAAAAAGGATAAAAGCCACATGCTCTCTCATGTTTGCGCTGATTCAACGGTCAGAGCCTTAAGAGTCATTTTAATATTTGATTTGTAAGATATTTTTTAAAAGAACGACAACTGATAAATGTAGCTTAGAATTTATATTTTAGCCAGTTCAAAATGGTTCCATTCTATTTCTGGACAATGAATCAACTTTTTTTCTCAGCATTTATTCAAAATAACAGTTTTTACCAAATAAATGAAAGAGATTTTGTAACTGGCAATGTATCACCAGCTTTAATGATACAGCAAATGGCAAAGAGAATAATTCTCTCAAGTTATACATGACTATACATGACATAATTGATCAGAAAAACTATTAACAGTGGATTATTGGGATATATGGTATTTTAGGGTGTCAAAAACAACAACAACAACGTACACCGAACCGTGATGTGATCGGAACCGTGGATTTTGTGAACCGTTCCATCCCTAATTATTATGTAGGCCAGGGAGAAAATGAGCTTCCCCTCCTTGAAAGACCAGCAGCCACCACTGTCATACTTACTGTAAAACTCTCTTCCAGATTATTGAGGCCCCTATCAGACCATTTGGGCTCAAGACCAGTATCCCGTTTGTATTCCAGTGGAGTCTGCAAGAGCCAAACATACTCCACATGTCAGATCATTTGTCCTCAAATTCACATTATGTAGTTCGGGGGTCTGCAACTTTTACTATCAAAGGAGCCATTTTGCCTTATTTCACAAGGATAAAACTCAAATACACCTTGAGAAGGCGCAACCAACACTGGCATTCATTGAAAAATTCTTCTTCCAGATACAACAATGAGCCTTAAAAATATCGGCATCTGTTATCGGCGTGATGAGGGTGCGGTCTCACTGGCCAACCATGCCGTGCTTGGGCACACTTCAGACGTAAAGCACCGCTCGACTGGTCAGTGTGACCACAAGTAAACTGTACCTGGGTTCGGCCTACTTCTGCGGCTCGGCACGCATTTAGTGATGTGTCGTTCGTGAACGGTTCATTCAAAATGGTCAAATCATCCGGGTGAACAAACTGAACCAAATCACTTACTTGAAAAGATTTGTTCATTTATGAACTGCAGTTGCACTCCCCTCTCCTGTCTCTGTCTCTCTTGACCGTTAGTCACCAGAGTCCCCCCACCCATTTATGTCAATGATAGTAATGACTCAACAAACAGCACAGAGTCGGTCGGAAGTCCTGTGTCGCTCAAGCCCGCCCCCACATCTCCCTCTCGTGTCACCAAAACTGATGAAGTAGTAAATATTTAGGTGTCGTGAAAAAATATATGTCGCTCTAAGCTGTTTGCAAACAGCTTATATATCCATATTTACTCTGCTGACTGTTTTAAAATCCATCACGGTGGTCTCGATACATGTTTAGTTCATGAATGAATCACTGACTGAGAGAGCGAGACACAGCTCAGTCACTGAACTGGAGCTCTGTGTCAGTGATTCATACTGAACGTACTGCAGGTAAGTACGTCCAGTACGTTAAGTGAACGAATCGCTGGATGACTGAAAGAGAGAGACACAGTTCAGTGACTGAACTGGAGCTCCGTGATTCGTAATATGAGCTTCTTTACGATCCGGAGCTGAGCGTTTTGACTTTGTTTTAGCTCATTAAATTGTGACCTGCAGGCGGAGCTGCAGAAAAGCACTGAACGATTCAGTGAACAAATCTTTTGAACGAATCACTTCACTGAACTGATTCCAATGATTCAGTTCACTGAAAAGAACTACTTTGCCCATCACTACACGTTTTGAGAAGGCAGGCCAAGTCACGGTACGATTTATGGACCAGCGCCGCACGTACAAGATGTATCACGCATGACGTATGATCGTGGCAACTGCTCCCCTTGATAATCATTTTCCACAATGGCGGGGTATTGGAGGGCTGTGTCGGTCCAAAACAACTTAAAAGGAGTCAAAAAGTGAGTGAAGTGTTCTCCATGTTCTCTAATCTGACGAAACTGTGTATTGTAAACAGACGCTCTATAGTGATGTAGGCGGGCGTGCGTGTTCCGGCAACCATGCCAAAGCCTGGTTCATGTTGTAGTAGTGTGACTACCGGCCGCACCGTCCTCAGAGAGAGCGGCACTGCAGGGGGGTGAATCGAGCGTTAGTACGGCGCGGTTTGAATGGCTAGTGTGACCACACCCTAGGCTGTAAAATATTGGCATATGGGTTAACAGCAAAAAATCTAATTCTATTTATTGTCAGCGTCATAAATCATCTATACCCTCTGTAAGAAAAATGAAATTCCTTATTACACTAAAAGAAAATTTAAAGCTACAGGGAGTCAAAGAGCCGCAGGCTTCAGACCCCTGATTGAGACCCCGTTTACATGACAATGATTGCGTTTCTGAAAACACAAACTTTTTTGCCTGTCTTGAACTGTCTTTGTGTAAACATCAAGTGCTGACGTCACATTCAGCTCTGCACGTGTGCATTAAACCTCCACTGTGCCAGGCAACAACAAAAACAAAAGGAAAAACAACAACAACAGCAGTGACCGGCAGTTTTGTTCTTCTGCTGCTGAATCTACTACCTGACTTCTACCAAAACATGCATTTATTGCACTATTTCTGCAATCAGAGAAGAAGTTTTTAATATGAACTCCAGATGACCGGCTCACCTCTTCTTCAGCCTCTATACTGTTGTCGTGTCCACGGCTTCTACATTATATCGCCATCTTCAGGCCTGACATATGTACTACGGCGTTTTTCGTCCCTCAGCGTTTCTGTGTAGACGCAGATTTTTTTCACTGTGTTTTCCAGCGTTTCAGGGTGAAAAACTGTCATGTAAACGGGGCCTTAGAATAAGATCAGTCACAGTTTTAGTTATTCTGACTGGGTGAAGCAGATAACCTTAAGCCACCACTTCTGGGTGTGGAAGTGTCGGGTCAGCTTGAAGTATCTGTGGGTGAAGCAGCCGGCGTCCAGGAGGTGATCAGCTGGTTGACCCAGGACGACAATGATGTCCTTCATCTAAGACAGAGCACAAAGCAAAGTTTATTCAAGTGTAAGTACGGTAAACTACCAAATAACAGCCGTGTTCCCTCTGACTGCCAAGTCCTTAACCACAGGGTGACAAAGAAACGCCTGTTCCAAAAAAAAAACGCTGGTAGTAATTCACTTAAAAATTCAAAGAAGAAGAAGAAGACGTTGCCACCGCTACTGCAAGTTTTCCCCAAGTGGCAACCTCCGGTCTGAAAAAATGAGACAATGCTGAAGTGCGAAAAAGCTGCAGTTCCTCGAGTGACCACTTGGGGCTGGCTCTGAAAGTACCGGAAGTCACGTAGGCAATTAGGAGGAAACTCAGAAAATAGTCAGAAAGTAGCAAAAATGGTCTGAAAGCAGCAAAAAAAAGTGACTGTAAAGTGACTAAAATGTGCAAAAAGCAGTCACAAGTAGCAACAGTGATACTGGGTGCATAAAGATAATTTTTGGAGGCCTGACAATTCTGATTCCAATATTTCTTATTGATCTTATGTAATGTTCTTATTTTTTGGGGCACTGAATTTTGGTTTTCATTCTCTGTGAGCCAAAATCAACAATATCTTAAGAAGTGAAATAATTCACTCTATGTTTAATGAGTCTATACAATATATGGGTTCCACTCCCTGAAATGAGTTACCAAAAATATTGAACTTATTCATGATATTCTAACTTTTTCAAGTTGTACCTGGGTATGCAAATAGTTGTGTCTGTGTTTTTCAATAAAAATCCTCCATCTATATAGCATTTGATATCAAATTTGTCATTTAAATCTTTGCTCTTATCAATTAAGTCATTTATTGCTTGTGTTTGTTTAACAATAAATCAAGATGGGGAACCTAAAAATAATGGCAAAATCAGATTATTTTTGCAAATCGTTCAGCCCCACTTTACCCTGGGACAATTTTCCACTATCAGTGCAATAAATGAAAATGTTACGAGTAACTTACCTGCTGGTACTCACAGTTTACCGTGAACGGGTGACGGTTGAGAAAGAGCTGCATCAGGACACAACCAAGACCCCACATGTCTATGGCCTCATTGAAGACGAGGCCCAGGATCGCTTCAGGTGCCCTGTTTGAAAAGCAGAAAGAGCCCAGAGTACATCGTCACTCCAGTGCAGGTTCCAGCGAATCAAATTTAAGACTTTTAAAGACCTTTTTAAGGCCACCTAGAAGGAGTTTAAAAGGTACCCTGGCTACCAGAACGTCATTTTCCTAAATGATCAGTGTTTTTACCAGCTACATAAGAACAATAATAAAATCTCTCAAAATATCTTACTTTGTATAAGATTTGAAAAAATATTTTCACCTGTAGGTCGCCATTGTTGTTTACGCAGCAATAACGTCTGGGTAGTGACGTCATATGGTTGCATCGGGCTGGATCTCATACAGGATCATATAAGTCCTGGAGCGGACTTCAGTGGTTTCCAGAGGAAGTTTTGTGGGTTTGTGTTGGAAAATAGTCGGCACAGCATTTGGCTTTAGTCTCCGTTTATAATGACCCACACCTGTCAGCTCTTTCATCAGCATGGGCCGGCTAAATGCAGCAAATGCTTCTGGGGAGAAGTGGCCAGAACATAGCCGCGGCTCCATGGGAAGTTGTTTACGCCCACAAGAGATTTCCCACAACTTCCTTCTTTTCTTGTCTTTTGGGAAGCTGTGCAGACTAACATCAGTCTCCTTGTTTCCTTTGGACTGAAAAGTGCACCCAAAAGCAGCCACATGTGGCATTATTATGTTTCTTTCGCTCCTCAAACCTCGTGACTTACGGCGACTAGTAGTGAGTAAACGGCCAAATCCAGATGCTCGGCACCAAGCAACCAATCTACGTCATCAACCCAGAATGCATTGCGGCAGTAACACAATGGCTGCGCCTGAAGGATAGAAACCGTGTTTTAAACTGTATTTTTTTTTAAAGAAAAACCAATTTGTTATGTCTTTAAACAACAAATTCTAGTTTGAGACAAACATTTCAGCATATTCATGCCTGTTAGTCCTTACAGTCAGGGTTCCCTTTAAAGACCAAAAACATAAGTGTACAGTTGTGCCCAAAAGTTTACACACCCTGGCAGAATTTCTGATTTTTTGGCCTTTTATCAGAGAATATGAATGATGACGCAAAAACCTTTGTATCAGTCATGGTAAGTGGTTGGGTGAAGCCATTTATTAACAAAAAACTGTGTTCACTCTTTTTAAATGATTCTATAGGAGTATACAGAACTGTTCATTTAGTTTGGAAAGAGAGCAGAGACAATGATTGAGGCTGGAGATAAATGGGCTGGTCAGTCAGAGATTGTATTGAACAAGAATAGCTCCAAGCTACTCCAAAAAAAAAATTAACATGAACAGTGAATTTTGAGCTCTATGAACTTGAACCAGTTCACTTTAATCTGTGTGAACTGAACTTTGAACTAGTTCATTTTTTGTGTGAACTTGCACAACACGATGGACATTACATTGCTCTTTTTGTACAAAAAAATGCAGCCCTCAGCTGCTTATATAAAACAAAGCTATTATTTTATATTTGGCTCTTTTTGTACATTTTTTATTCTTTCTGCTCTGTTGTGGGATAAATCAGGGGATTTTCTTCTCTTACCTGTACCCAACAGGCTGCACAGTGAAACCTGCCCTGACTTCATGGGTTTGGAGCGACAAACCAAAATCTATGAGTTTGACTCTGAAGGGTTGGTTCTGGTGATTCACAAGCATAACATTGTCAGTCTTCAGGTCAGCGTGGATGACACCAATCCCTTTAAGGGCATCAAGAGCCGTCAGCAGCTGCAGGAAGACAGAAAAACAAATACAGAGGATATTAACCCTTTCACGAGCGCTGTGTCTGCACCAACACATTTGCATTTGAATGTCCTTTATTCCTTAACGGTTCACACAGGCTACATTTACACAGAGACGATTAAAACTCTAGACGCAAAAGTGCTGCAAAAGTAGCGTATCGTCTTCAAGTTTTCTCCCCGTTTAGACGAGCATCTTCAGGAAACGCAATCGTGGGTGAAATTCGACGCAAGGCCGCTATGTGGTGCTGTGGTAGAACGCCAGCATACGCCTGTATAAGAACGCACATGTGTGAAATAGTTCGTTTCTGTTCAATTCCCCAGATGAACACAACAACAATGGCCAAACCCAGAGCTATAGAGATAATATCTATAATATTCTCTCTATAGCTCTGGCCATACCCAAGAAGAATTCCGTTTAGAGCGACGGGGAAGTTGAACTCCTGCTTCAATCAGCCCTGAACTTCAAGACGAACAAAGAGCAGCTTGGCATAGAATGGGAGTCGTACCCGCCTCCAAAAGACGGTACTGCAACTTTGCGATGTGGAAAAGGATGACACGTCTGACAAAAATTAGAATGTGTACTTTCTAAACTTATTTGTATGCATCTTTTTTTTTCTACTTTTACAAACTATTTGCATCTTCTGAAGAAGGGGTCAACATTTTAAAAACTGAAAGGTTTGTTGAAATAAAGGGGAAAAAAAGATTATTACTCACCCATTGCAATAAGAAACACAAACAGAAAATGTTTTAAAATAAGAGGAAAAAAATCTCTTAAATGTCATCGCGCATATATTTGTTAATGTTAAAATTTTCAGTTTATCCTGTAAAATTTCAATGTTTGTTTAAAGTATTTGAAGTAACATCCAATTCACTGTTTGTGTGTTTCTTCAGTTTAAACTGTTTTTCTCTCACACAACATGCAGTGAAATGGAAATAACTCCAGATGTTGAAAGTTCAAAGTATTCCAGAAAAAAAGGGCCTAAGCACTTACACACAGGACATTGTTTGACCGTTTATGGTCAAGATAAGCAAAATAGTCTATGCAGGCATTTTGGGGCTCAGGCCTTAAAGGGTTAAAAAAAATTTCAGGGTTTACTGCTAACAAAAGTGCATGCATCAGATTTATCAATCAATCTCCTGGCCACAAACTCCTTACCTGAAGTGCAATCGGTCTGATCTCACTGAGTGACAGCGGCGCCCCCTGCCTGTCTCTCAACAGGTCTAAGAGACTCCTGTCCAGCATTTCAAAAGACAGGCAGGTCAGACCTTTGTGCTCGAACATTTCCAAGAAATGCACAACACAAGTCTTGACTGGGTCAAGAACACTGATGGTCTGGAGCATTTTAAGCTGTGAAGATAAAAAAAGAAAAGACCACACACTGTCAACGGCTGTAAAAACATTTTTTAAATGACTGAACCTACATTTTCTCTAGATGACAGGGCAATAAATTGTAATGTAGATAAAATCACAACATGTCTTGCTTCAATATTCTAATTGCAGACAGTGCAATATTTCTTTAGCCTTAGAAAACCAGATAAAATTGTAAAGTGAATTGTTAGGTGGTCAAAATAGTCAAAAACAAAGTGTGAAAAATGACAAAAAGAGGAAGCAGTAAAAATGAGTTGTAAATGGTCCTAAAGAGGCAAATAGCAAGAAAATTTGGCATGAAATTTTTTTTAAAAGAGTCAGAAATTGGCAAAAATGGTGAAAAGAGGCCAAAAAAACTATGTAATTAGAAAAATGACCACAAGAAGAAGCAATAAAAATGAGTTTTAAGCTGCAAAAATAGCCAAAAGCGAGAAAAATTGGCAAAAAACTTGGAAAATATTCGGAAATTAGCAAAAGAAATGGCCTTAAAGAGGAAAAAAGAGTGAAGCAAAATAACTTTTTTTCATCATTAATATTAATAATAATAACTTTTTTAACAGAGCACCTTTAAAAGCAACATTTCACAAAGTGCTTTACAGTGGTGGTCCACATTAAAACCAACAAACAAAAGTGAAAGAAAAGACACTGACAGGTGGAGAAACACTGAAATGAACAATATACAACAAACAATCACACAGACCGAACGGAAGGAAAAAGAACTTGGACTGAACAAGACCCAACGATGAGACCATGAGGACCAGAGGTGAGACGGAGTAAAAAAGCAAAAAGAAACAGTAAAACAGATAAAAGCAACATAAGTGAACCAAAACTCTGAATAAATACATATATCAAGAGGATAATAACAGCAGGCCAAAAGTTGGAGTGAAAAATAATAACTTAAAATGCTCATTTCATTAGGTAATTAAAACCAACTCAGGAGAGTTCTGAAAAATAGTAATGA
>RPOG01005229.1:14198-34687 GCA_008086565.1 Thalassoma bifasciatum | reverse complement strand
ATTCAAGAGGATTTCGGCCAAGACGGCCAATCAAGACGCGAGCGCGCAGTGCGCAGCAGGTAGAGCAGCTTCATCAGGCACGAGCTCAGCCCTCTTAAAGAGACAGTAACAGCAGCTCTGCACATGCGCAAACACCCGTTATTATTTTCAAAATCAACAACACAGTCCTGAAACAGCTGAAAACACATCTTATTTATCCTTTTAGTCTCTAATTAAGCTTAATCTCTCTTGTATACTTTTCTTTTTTTGTGTTTTTCATCCATTTCATCACAGAGTCTCACTTAAAGCCCAATATTTGATAAATCTCTTAAAATCTGAACTTAATTGAGAAGAAAAACAACTTTCTCACTTGAAGTTAAATTATTCACAGGGTCAGAGCTTTAATCCTCTAAAAACTTCAGTTTAACAGGTGCTTTTAAGGTTTCTCCTTAAGGTTATAGCGCCCCCTTGTGCACAATCTTAGTAACAGCTTCAATCAGATTGAATACTTAAATGTTTTTAGTCAATTTTCTCAATAAGAAATTATAGAAATTATAGAAAAATAATAAATTAAAATAAGTTAAGAAGAAAACTTGCCTTTGTTGGGATTTTCCTCCCCATATTAAGTCAAAATCTCTCAATGGCTATAATTCCTCTTGAAATATGTGCAATATTATATATTACAACTGCCTCTATTATTGTTATTATTATTTATTTTTATTACAACTGCTCTTAGTATATTTTTACACTGCTGTTATCATTATACTATTATCATTGCTATACTATCCTATACTATTATTATCATTATTGTTATTATTATACTGTTTTTATTATCATTATTGCTATATTATTATCATTATACCGTCACTGCTATTATTATTATTATTATTATTATTATTATTATTATTATTATTATTATTATATTTTATATATTGAATTTCATATTTCATATTATTATCATTATATTCCTGTTCCCATGCACATACAGAATCCCCCTCAGGTACACACAGCATACTCAAATACATCTTCACGCTCTATTAATGTTTAACTTTATTTCTTTTCTTATATATCTTTTATATTTTTTTAACGGTGCTGACTCTTTTGATTGCCTATTGTGTTTGTGTACAGTGCTGTGAATTGTGATGGATATGTCAATTTCTCTGATGGACACACCTAATGGGATCAATAACAGTGCGATCTATCTCTGTCTATCTAAATTTGTGAGATTAAAAGTCGAAACTTTGAGATTAAAAGTCAAAGTGATGAGATAAAAGTAGAACTTGTAAATTCACAAGCTTTCAGATTTCATACTTTCTAATTATGAAACAGAAACCTCACACTTACATATAAGTTAAAAACAGTTAAAACAGGTTTTCACATGATAATAACATCCTCTTGTGGACACTTTTAGTATTTTCCAGAAATGTTTTTATCAAAAAAAATCAAAGGCAGCCAAACCAAACTGTTAAATGAGGATTTATTGTCGCACAGAAATAAGTTTGTTTTTCTCCAAATGATTCATGAAGCATGTGATAATTTTGCAGATAAAAATCTAAAATAGCAGCAGTTATGATTCGTGTTGCATCATAAAACACAGTTTTATATTTAGTGGTTATAGAAGTGATAAGTCAGTGCTTAGAGTTTATATTTTATCACAAATGTTAAAAAAAATCCCTCATCCTCCCTGAAAAAAAAAGTGGAAACACCATGAAAATAAACACATTTAACTGTATATAAAAGTGTATCATGAAAAGTAGCATTGAGTGTATGATTCAATTCTTATAAACAGATAAAAAGAGTAAAGTGTTTAAAAACTTGCAGCATCAGGAGCTTATATTATTATTTTATTATATTAAATCAACAATCAGGAGTTTAGTTAAAGCAGCTTTTCTCAACCTCTGGCTTTTTTTTTTTATTATTATTATGTTTTCTGCTTCATTATTTAAAGACATGAGCAGATTGACAGTGAAAGGTTTAAAAAGACTAAAAAAACTGTATTTTTTTTTTAAAGAAAAACCAATTTGTTATGTCTTTTAACAACAAATTCTAGTTTGAGACAAACATTTAAGCAGATTTATGTCTATTAGTCCTTACAGTCGGGGTTCCTTTTAAAGCTTCAGAATCTTTCTCTGTCTCAGGTTTTACTGCTGCTCCTTTTCCGTTTTATAATCCCTGTGTTTGACAGAACAAACCACCCCCCCCTTGGGTCTGAGCGTCCCACAGTCCAGAACATCGAAGCTTTGATCGGGCACCAGACTGAAGTTAAACCTCTGCAGCAGCTTCGCCATCACCACTTTAGCCTCCATCTGCAATCAGCCAATCACACGCAGAGAGAGAGAGTCATAAAAACCACCACTTCATCGTCCGTTTGAGTCCATCATTTATTAATGGATTAATCACCCACCTGAGCAAAGTTCTGTCCCAAACAAGCGCGTGGACCCAGGGCAAAGGGGTAGTAACAGTAATACGGCCTTTAAAAACAGATAATAAGTCACATTAAATAATTATGACCACGCTTTCTGACCTGAATTATCAAACTTCTTATCTGAGGATTGTGAAAGACTCACTTTGGAGCATCAGGGTGAAATCTATCTGGGTCAAACTTCAGCGGGTCCTTGAAGAATCTTTCCATCCTCCCGCAGATGTAGGAGCTGAACTGAATATTAAAGAGAAGTGAACAAGTCAGCGGCTCCAATAAAAGAAACTATCTTTAATATTCTGAACAGAAATGGAGCACTGGCCACATTTTAAAAAAGCAAAGACGGTGAGGAGTTTCTGGATTGGAAGAAGAATATGATGGTTTCCAACAAGTCATTTCATACATATAATTAATTTAGATTTAAAGCAAAGTCATCATACCAAATGTTATTACTGAAAAATGGACAACTGTATAATGGCGCTTTTCCACAATACAATTCCAGCTCTACTCTACTCGTCTCTACTGGGTTTGGTTATCTTTTCCTCTAGCCCGACTACAGACTCACGGTGGGCGTGGATCTTATAACACAGCTGCGCTAAAGTGCTGCGCAGAAGTGTGTGCATGTTCATCTATAACGCCACACAAACATAATTTTGTACTAACATATGTGCCACCGTGGTCTTTAAAGGAAAAAAAAAAAGCTTTAAAAAGATTTCATTAAAGTAATACAGCGGCTCAATGTGGGTCGTCATGACAACGGAGGTAAACAACAGCCTGGTGCTGCTGCACGCGGAGGAAAACGAAGGAGCTGCTTCCTGACATCAACTCTTCCCTGGATCCAGTGAGATCACTTTAATTTTTGATTTTTGGGCCTGGTATAGCAGAGATTTGTTGTTGATCAATCATTCTNGGCAGACAGATCGCTCCTGCACCGACCAACTTTGATTTAATTTAAAAGACTCTTTAAAGCCAACTATCTTTGCTGTTAACTTCTTTTTGCTTTAAAAAGGACTTTTAACTTCTTTAGGAATCATGAAGGAGCATTTTAGGGCTGTATTTTGTCTTCATTCAGTCTGGTTCTGTGCCGTCAGGTTTAAATGTCATTAAAAACCCGTCGCTGACTTATTCCTTTGCCTCTTGTAAGTGATTTGTTCAGAGTCAGAAGCTGCAGAGACGACATTCTCTGACCAATGAGTGACCGGTCAGTGGAAAAGGGCCATAAGTGTTGTCGGTTTTAGAACTGGTGAAAACAAATACTTTAATTTCAAGTCTACACAGTTGTTTCCTTTTTTGAGATTTTGGTTCTTTGACTCTTTCTGTGGATCATACAGAACCACAGTCTTTATTTTTTTGGCTGCATATTGAAAAGTCCAGACATCAACTTCAATTCTTGACACAATTTTGACCTTTTGTCTCATAATTTTGCATTTCTTAATTATAGATAACTATCAGCAAACAAATTCTCAACAAAGTCAAGTTTTCACTTTTATTTTTTCATCTGGCAAAAATAGACTTGCTGAAGCGTAGAGTTTGTTGTGAGAAATAATAGAACATTGGAAAGTGTTAATGTTATAGGAACAAAAGTTTTTGGTTCAAATTCATTCAAGAACGTAAATTTTGGAGCAGAATCCAAACCCAAAGTCAAAGTTCTGGATTTAAATGATCTGTAAATCATCAAATTCTGTTTTCATCAGAGTGAAACAACATCTCAGCTATTTTTGGAGCTGTGGTTTTAAATAAGATGGATGATTTTTGAGTGCAAACATGTTTCTAAGTGACTCACAAAAACGGTGACTCCTGCAGGGACGTGGATCCCGTCGATGATAATATCCTCCGGTATGTCACGAGACGTGCCTGGAGCTGTTGGGTAAATCCTCAGAGTCTCTTTTAAAACCTGAGGGAAAAACAGAGAGAGGCTCAGATCTAATCTCAGGCCTCACTTTCAAAATAAAAGTTAAAAAAGCGTCTTCAGTAAAAAAAAAAAAATACCTGTGAGAGATAGACTAGTCTGCCCAGATCTTCATAACTAATGTCTTGTTTCATCCCAATCACTTCATCCACCTCTTTCTTCACCCTGCAGGAAGAAAACAACTTTAAACATGTTTCTTTTCATAGTTTTATCTCTGAAAGATTTAAAAGTGTCTCAGGTTTTTACTTCTGCAGGATTTCAGGATGTCTGCCCAGCTCCATGATGCAGAACGCCAACTGGTTCGCTGTCGTTTCCTGTCCTGAGACGTCACAGGAGACACGAAGAAAACAGTTTTGATTGAAGCGTAGTTTAGTAGCAGCTACATTTAGCTCCTCACAGCTCGGTGCTCTGAGACGTGTCAGTAACGTTAGTGAATCCTGGTTGTGTCCTACCAGGTCTCATCTACCAACTCCAAGGAGTGGTTCGTCTCGTTTGCATTGGACCGAGAAGTAAAATAACTATCTGAGAGTCCAAACTTGTCTAGTGACGTCTTATTGACGAGCATGTGGACAGGAATCAACATTAGCACAAACACATTAGAGACTGTTTTAGCCTTTAGCTCCTGTTTTAGCCTTTAGCTCCTGTTTTAGCCTTTAGCTCCTGTTTTAACCTTTGGTTTATGTTTTGGGTGCAATTCAATTTTTAGATTGCAGATCTTGTCAAAGCCTTTAGCTTGTGTTTTGACTTTGAACTGTTTTCCAGCTTGTGTTTAAGAATTTTACTGTTTTTTTTAGCCTTTTTCTCCAGTTTTAGCTTTTTGTTTGTGTTTTAGGCCTTTAGTTTGTATATAAGCCTTAAGTATGTGTTATAGGCCTGGTTTTGTTGTAACAGAGACTCAGACATGTCATTTATCAACCCTCTCCAGTTAGACAGGATCACAAATTTAGAAATTAGCGTTTAGAAATAACTTATTTCATTTTAAGTTGTGGATTATGATCAGTCAAATTTCTCAATACCAGACATTTTTCAAAATCTCTTAAAAAGTCTTCACAGGGACTTTAACTGTTCCTTGAAAAGAAAAATCCATATTAGGTATGAAAAAATGAACTTGTTTCATTTGAAATATTTTGAACAGTACAAACTTACCTGCAATGAAAAACGTCACAAAGTTGTCCAACATGAACTCTTCGTCCTCCTTTGACATGCTTCCCTCTGGATTTTAAGTAAACACAGGAACAAACAAAATGAAAATAGTCCAAACAACAGTTTAATCATTGACAGTTGGACCGAAAGTTGTTAGTAATAATTCACTGACCCACTAACCTGGTGAGATAATGTTGACTGTATGTGACTGTCAGCAGGTGAAGGGTTATTTAACTTTACTTAAAACGAACCAATGATGCTTATCTGTTCAACTCTTCCTCTCAGATAAAAGATTGTTACATGTTTATTTTTTATTATTTTCCGATCGTTGTGACCGTGTTGATACGAGAACTCTCCTCTTATCTGACCTGATTTAATCTGATTTAATCTGGTTCGCTCACCTTTGCCTGCAGTTTTGAAGATTTGGGTGAGGATATCTTTGGGGACTTCTTCGCCGTTCTTCATCGCCGCTTTTCTGTCCTGAATCCATCGAGCGCCGGTCGTTCGCAGCAGGCGGCACGCCTCTCTCACCTCGTTGACGAACTCCCAATTCTTGGGCTTGAACTGGAATTTTTGACATTTTTCTGAAGCGTCAGTTTGTCGGTTTTTACCGTCTCATTGGTGCAGAACGAGTCTACATACCTCGAAAAACACGTCCCTTACGTAGTACACCATTCCTTTCAGACACGTCTCGATGGCCTCGGGGAGCAAAGACGAATTATGCAGCAGGTCTAAGTCCACGCCAAAGGCAACCTGAGAGTTATAATAAAAACAAAGTCATACACAAAACATCATTTTAACTCAACTAGATCTGTTTCTGTCTGTGTTTATCAGAGAGAAAATGAACTAAGACGACTGTGAGATACAAAGCAGATTCTGGATAAATACCTTAGCAATAACATCAAGTGTTACACAGTTGACCAGGTGAAGCATGTTGGCCTCTGTTTTGTTATCGGCCATTTCCGCAAGTTTAGTCATCAGTTTCTCTGCCCTCTCATTGAAGGTTCCCATTAGGCCTCTTAAATACCTGGAAATAATGGTATTTTATAATGTAGCCATAGAATATATCAGAAAAGCTCAACAGAAATGTGTTTGTGCACATATTTATCAGTATTATTATGGCGCTTTTCCACTATGCAATTCCAGCTCTACTCTACTCATCTCTACTGGGTTTGGTTATCTTTTCCTCTAGCCCGACTACAGACTCACGGTGGGCGTGGATCTTATAACACAGCTGCGCTAAAGTGCTGCGCAGAAGTGCGTGCATGTTCATCTATAACGCCACACAAACATCATTTTGTACTAACATATGTGCCACCGTGGTCTTTAAAGGAAAAAAAAAAGCTTTCAAAAGATTTCATTAAAGTAATACAGCGGCTCAATGTGGGTCGTCATGACAACGGAGGTAAACAACAGCCTGGTGCTGCTGCACGCGGAGGAANTTTAAAAAGGACTTTTAACTTCTTTAGGAATCATGAAGGAGCATTTTAGGGCTGTATTTTGTCTTCATTCAGTCTGGTTCTGTGCCGTCAGGTTTAAATGTCATTAAAAACCCGTCGCTGACTTATTCCTTTGCCTCTTGTAAGTGATTTGTTCAGAGTCAGAAGCTGCAGAGACGACATTCTCTGACCAATGAGTGACCGGCAGTCCGTCCACGTCACCTTTTAGTATCGGCTTTACTCTCTTAGAACCAGGGTAGAGTAGGTACTAAAAACTGGCGTCTGACGCGTAGTACAGCGCTAATGGAAACACAACACAAACCGAGTAGAGGAGAGTAGAGTAGAGCTGAGACGGGTCAGTGGAAAAGGGCCATTAGTGTATCGTGGCATTTTGTGATCTTAAAATAACTCACAAGCTGCTGAAGGCGGGGTCCATGATCCGGCGCTGTTTGTACCACTGTTCATGGTCCTGAGCCGTTACCAGGCCGTTACCAAGGAATCTATTAACGTGACACCAAACAACAAACACAACAATAACCAAACACACTAAGGCTCGGCAATCAATCACAAATTAGATGAAATCACAATATGTCCTGCTGCAATATTCCAATTGCAGAAAGTGAAATATTTCTATAACTTGAAATGTGTCGAAGTATCATCTACAATTTTTGCAGCAGATGTTTTCTGTTCTACACCAGAGTTACTCAACCAAAGAGACAAACTGTTACAAACTACCTTCACAAATGAAACTATACAAGTGGAGAAAAGAGGCAAAAACAGCAAAGAGTAGCAATAAAGCTTAGTTTGAGGTAGTAAAAGTTGCAAAGACAGCAACAAAAATTGGAATTTGGATTGGGATGAAATGTGAAAATACTCAAAAAGTAGCTAAAAATGGTGAAAAAAGTGGCTTAAAACGGTGAAAAGTGGTAAAAAATTACCAATGTCACCAGGGAAATTTGGGATTAAACTTGGAAAACAGTCAGTTTGTTGCAAAAAATTAACAAAAACAACATTAATTGGCAAGAAAATTGGGAGAGAACCTGGAAAATAGTGGGACAGTATCAAAAAATGTTCCAAAAGTGTTAAAAATAAAAATCTGTTTCATAATACCTTCTGTTTTTAACTGCTGTTTTAATATTGTCCCTTATTCTATTGCTTTTATGTTGCTGTTTTTAACTTTATTTTGTTTTTATGTGTTTTTTACCCTTTGTAAGGCGACCTTGGGTGTTGTGAAAGGCGCCTTGAAATAAAAATGCATTATTATTATCATTATTATTATTTAAAAAAAAGAAGGTGAAAGTGGTTAAAATGTGTAAAAATCAGTCCCAGTTGTAGTGGTAGTGGGTTGTTGTTGTTGTGCTGTAATTAATGTAACTGTTCATGTTGTAAAATGAGTTTGTTTAAAAACAGTGAAGATGGAAACTAGAAATAATCACACAAAAAATGGCAACTGGAATACAGAAAATAATAATCACAATTAGATTATTTTTGCAAATCGTTCAGCCCTACCACCTGTACTTTAAGTAGTACTCTTTAGCTCCGAGGTCACTTGTATAAAAAGGTTTTNCTGTTTTTAACTGCTGTTTTAATATTGTCCCTTATTCTATTGCTTTTATGTTGCTGTTTTTAACTTTATTTTGTTTTTATGTGTTTTTTACCCTTTGTAAGGCGACCTTGGGTGTTGTGAAAGGCGCCTTGAAATAAAAATGCATTATTATTATCATTATTATTATTTAAAAAAAAGAAGGTGAAAGTGGTTAAAATGTGTAAAAATCAGTCCCAGTTGTAGTGGTAGTGGGTTGTTGTCATTTTGCTGTAATTAATGTAACTGTTCATGTTCTACAATGAGTTTGTTTAAAAACAGTGAAGATGGAAACTAGAAATAATCACACAAAAAATGGCAATTGGAATACAGAAAATAATAATCACAATTAGATTATTTTGCAAATTATTCAGCCCTACCACCTGTACTTTAAGTTTTACTCTTTAGCTCCGAGGTCACTTGTATAAAAAGGTTTTAAATAAAAGTTTTATCACAAGCTACAGTTGTGTAAAAGTGCGGACCAACCTTTCCTTGAAGAGATGGAAGAGTCTCTTGTAGAGGAATCTGTCTTTGGGGTACTTTGGGGACATCAGGACCTCCTAAAACAAAGTTATGAAACAAAGAGAAACCTTAAAGGCAACGGGAATATGGAGGTAAGTTACTTCAAACAGTAAGTGGAGCTGAGTATTATTTTAGTGTTGTTATAGAAATCACAGACAGTTCACCCAGAGGAAACAAACTGTGTTTAGAAAACAGGAAGTGACCCAGATCTGACCTTTGTGGAGTCGCTTAGAGGAGAGCAGAGACAGACACACCTCAATTACAGCTGTGCTCATACGTTTACTAAATTTACACTCATCAGCCCAGAAGCTGCACATGAGACGTACTTGGAAAAAAAAACAAGCCGACACAAAAGTCTGGTCTGGCTGTTTCAAGATGCACAATAAGGAGGCACTTGAGGAAAAATGGGCTGAAGAAAGACATTTCTACACAAATGCCACAAAGTTTCCTGCTTACAATACGCCAAACAGCACAGAGACAAGCCTCAAAACTTCTGGAACAAAGTCATTTGGAGTGATGAGAGCAAAAGTGAACTTTTTGTCCACAACCATAAACATTGTTCCATTTGGAGAGGAGTCAACAAGGCCTATGATGAAAGGTCCACCATTCCTACTGTGAAACACGGAGGTGAATCACTGATGTTTTGGGGATGTGTGAGCTACAAAGGCTCAGGAAACTTGGTCCAAACTGATGAATGAAGGATGAATGCAGCATGTTATCAGAAAATACTGGAGGAAAATTTACACTCATGACACACACTGGACGTTCACACATGACAATAATCCAAAACACAAGGCCATGTGAAAGTTTTTAGGTAAAAGTGGAAATTTTGCTAAAAAGAGGGGAAGAAAATCCAAATTTTTCGAGATGAAAGAAAAAAATTGAGATTAACAGTCGAAATTTTGAGAAAAAAAATTCCAAAATTTGTGATTAAAAACTCCCAAAACATTGAGTAAAAAGACAAAATTTGACAGGGTTGAGTTACAATTTTAAGACAAAAGGTTATTTGGGATAATTAAGTCAAAATCTGAGATGCAAATTTGAAATATGGGATTTCAAGACAAAGGTCAAAATTTGCAAAAAAGTCACATTTTTGAGACAAAAAGTCAAACCTTGAGAAAATACCAATATTTTAGATCAAGGACAAAAAATTGAGAAATAAAAACCAAACAATTTTGGGATGAAGTTAAAATTTCAACACAAAAAGTTGATATTTTACAGAAGAAGTTATATTCCTGAAACTAAAAAGTGAAAATTTTTAGATGACCTGCCATACTGTGTTTAGAAAACAGGAAGTGGCCCAGATCTGACCTTTGTGGAGTCACTTAGAGGAGAGCAGAGACAGACACACCTCAATTACAGCTGTGCTCATAAGTTTACTACATTTACTCTCATCAGCCCAGAAGCTGCACATGAGACGTACTTGGACGTTCACACATGACAATGATCCAAAACACAAGGACAAGTGGACCTGCCATTGGCTACAGCAGAATAAAGGGAAGGTTCTGGAGTGGCCATCTCAGTCTCACAAGGACAAGTCAAAGTTTTTAGCTAAAAGTTGAAACTTTGAAAAAAAAAAAAAGGGAAAAAAAATCCAAATTTTGAGATACTTTCCCCAACACACACACACACACAAAAAAAAAACATTGAGGGTAAAGACAAATTTTGACACGATTAGATCAAAATTTTTAGACTAAAGGTCAAATTTGGGATTATTATTGTTGAGATATAATGTTGGATTATGAGATTTTAAATTCAAATTCTTGAGATAAAAGTCAATTTTAGCAAAAGGTCAAAGTTTAAGATAAAAAGTCAAACCTTGAGAAAAGACCAATATTTGAGATAAAGGACAAAAAATTGAGGAAAAAATTTCAAGATAAAGTTCAAATCTGAGATAAAAAGTTGATATTTTAGAGAAGATGCCATAGTCTTGAAATTAAAAAGTGAAAAATTTTAGATGAAAAGACAACATTTGGGTCCTGCCACTGGCTACAGCAGAATAAAGTGAAGGTTCTGGAGTGGCCATCTCAGTCTCCTGACCTCAAACCTGCAGTTCATGCAAGACAGAGCAAGAATTTACAGGAACTGGAGGCTTTTTGCCAAGAAGAATGGTCAGTTTTACCATCTGAGAAAATAAAGACCCTCATCCACAACCAGCACAAAAGACTTCAAGCTGTCATTGATGTTAAAGCGGGAAATACACGCTGTTAAGAACTGGGGGAGGGAAGTTTCTGTTGTCATAATCATCTAAAAGGAGTGAACACAGTTGTTTGTTAATAAATAAATGGTCAAGAAATTGTAAATTCTGCAGAGGTATGTTAACTTTTGAGCACAGCTGTATAATTATGTTGTGGTTTTTGCAAATTTTGACACCTGCTGTACTCTCATTAAAACTTAATATGACATGATTTTTCTTCAAAACCCAAAACATGTCCCAAAATTTAGCAGAAACGACCCAACTTTTTACAACCTTGGTGATAACCTAAAAATATTCCCATGGGTTGTTACCTGCAGATTGTGCAACGTTCAAGTAGACAAAAGGTCGTTAACTGTAAGGTGTGGTGCTTCTGCATTATACTATGCAGCTCAGCAACTTGCAAAAGATCTTGAATTCAAAGTATAACTCATAATTTCAGTCTTTTATTCACAAATATGAATTAGGAGTGGGTGTTTACCTTAGTTGCCTCTGGACAGGACACAAGGAGTAAAACATAATGCAGGACATTTATTCTGCAAACTGGCCCATATTTCTCAGCCCTGAAAGAGATATATCATTTTAAACTTTATGCAAAGATGTTAAAAAAAATAAAACATTGTAACTTAAGTTTTTTTTATTAGTTATAGCATGTTTCAGCCTGCAGGGGGTAAACTTTCCAAGTGTTTGACCCATTTCCTCCCTGTTTGTCTTTGTCCTGAACTGACCTTACATTGTTGGAAAGTTTTAACAGCTTATAGTTTTTTTTAAAAAAGGAAAAACTTGTATTTACCATTCCAGAAAGGTGTCGTGAATGTTTCCTCCAGCTCTCATCTTTTTCAGAAAAGTTGGTGAATGACCCAGAAAGAAGCTGCGAGAAGAAAAAGTTTTAGGGAAAAAGTGTCATTAAAGCTTTAACTTTAGTGAGAATAATTAGGCAAAATAAGCCTTTTTAGAGTCATTTATTCCACAGAAACACTCACTTGTTCCTCGGTGGCCCTGGTATGTGGTCATATTTGCTGTGAGTGTGTTTAATATAAAAACAATAACCGACAAACGCGATGAAAACCAGAAGGAGCAGAAACACGAAGGTTTGGGCGATGTAGCCGAGAAGAAGCTGAAAAACTGCCATGACGAAGCCGTGAAATCCCACAGACCGTGAAGTGGTCAGCGAGAGAGTCAGACACGAAATAAAACCGTCTGTGATCGGACAACGAGCTTTAACTGTTCCGGTACAGAAACGACGTCAGTACTTCCTCGATTATGACTGTAAATACAGTTTTAAAAATTTTAATGCGCGACAATGTTATTGCATCGGGCTCCATAGCTCAGTGGTTAGAGCACTGGTCTTGTAAACCAGGGGTCGCGAGTTCGATCCTCGCTGGGGCCTGTGGTTAAATATACTTTTAGTTTTTGTACCGCGTTTGTTTTCTTCGTTAAAAACACACTCTCTGTATTTGAAGTGAAACACTATGGGTCAATGAGGTGACGTCCCCTTTTTTGTGTCTGAGTGCAATATTTCCTCCCATCATGAATTGAGTATTTCATCACATGTATTTCTTTATTCTATGAAACCTGTGTTATTTGAACACATCTTTAAACTATTAAAATATAACATGTTTTTTTGTGTTTGGATTTTTAAATAAAAAGTTGAATCTTTGAAATAAAAGGTCAAAATTGTACGATAATTGTGTAAAATCTTGAAAAGAATGTTAAAAGTTGAGATAAAAATATTTCACTTCCATCCAATCAGTTTGACTTTGTTGAGAATTTTTTTTAAAGTCAAAACTTTGAGATAATGTGAAAAATTTTGAGATGAGTCAAATTTTAATGTAATTTTAATTTTCAGCTTTTTTATTCGTATATTTGTAGATAAAACTCCTTGAATCCTTGAATTTTAGATAAAAACAAGACATTTCGAAGTGATAAGTGGAAATTTTGAGATGATAGAGTCAGGTTAATGAGAAAAAAAGTCAAAGTTTTTAAATAAAAAGACAATGTTTCAACTCTAACCTTATTGATTTGGCTTTTTATCCAAGAATTTCGACTTAATATGGGCCAAAAAAAGAAAATAATCGTGACTTTTAAACCCAAAATATTGCCTTTTTATCTCAATATTATGACAAAAAGTCACTTTTTTTGACCAAAGTCCAAATTGAAAGACACAAGAAAATTTTGAGAAAAAAAAAACTAATAGTGGGATAATAAAGTAAAAATGTTGAGATAATACAGTCAAATATGAGAAAAAGAAAGTTGAAATTTTGCAATAAATGAAGAAAATATTAGAGAAAAAAAATACACAATTCTGGGAAAAAAATGACATTTTGTGATAGGTCTCAATTTTGACTTTGATAACAAAATTTTTCTACAATACATAGATTTATGGGTCAATGACGTGACTTCCCTTTTTTTGTTTCCGAATGCAATATTTCCTTCCATCATGAATTGAGTATTTCATCACATGTATTTCTTTATTCTATGAAACCTGTGTTATTTGAACACATCTTTAAACTATTAAAATATAACATGTTTTTTTGTGTTTTGGTTCCTCAAACCCCCAAAATGTCAGGTGGTGCAACCGTCCTGACAAGTATCCACAGTAATTAAACTCTAAAAATTGAATGTCAGTTATTGTAAATGGAAATTAAAAATACAGTGGCATTATTTTATGCTTGAACCTTTTTAAATAAAACATTCTTTGCAAATAAAAAGAATTTTAAAGCTGTTGAGAAATGTAAAAAAAACTTTTGTCCCGTAATTTTCACCTTGTCAAATGTCAGGGTGGTGCAACCGTAACATTAGACTTTTATTTTAAAGTGAAGAGAATAAAACAGGAAACAGGAAACTGCATCAGCCAGAGGAGCCCAAATGACATTTGTGACCAAGTGGAAAAGTTTGTAGATTTCTCTGAAATACTGATAAAAAAGGTTTTTTCACTTCATTGGTGACTGGAACAATTTCCATGTCAGGTGGTACAACCAATGTAATAATGTGAAATGTTATTTTAACATCAAATTATTTATCTTATTCACAAATAAAAGAAATAAAAGAGATAAAGATAAGATAAGATAAAAAAGTTAAAATTTGGGTTAATGGAACTGAAATGTTGAGATAACAGGTCAAAAATATGAGAAAAAATGTTAAAATTCTCAGAGAAGATAAAGGAATAATGTGACAAAAAGTGAGAATATTCAGATAAAAATCTCAAAATTCTGAAGTAAAAAAGGAAATTTTGAGAAAAATATCCAGACCACATTCTTTCAGAGAGTCAAAGTTATTTGTGGGTTTTTCTTTGCATCCAGAACAATTTTCCTGTCAGTTGTAGCTGAAATGTTTGTTGGTCTACCTGACCGAGGTTTGGTTTCAACAGAATCCCTCATTTTCCACTTCTTCATTAGAGTTTGAACTCTGCTTATTGGCATCCTCAGTTCCTTGGATATCTTTTTATATCCCTTTCCTCTTTTATACAGTTGGATTCACTTTTCCTGTGTGCATTTGTTTCCTTTATTCTATTCAAACAGGTTTAAAACAGTTACCTGTGGAGTTTTTAAGAGTTAAATGTTTGACCTGCTCGGATCCATCTGCGTGACTCAGTTTCTTCCCTCATTAAAACCCGTGTGAAACTCTGTGTTGACTGAAATAAACGCGCTGCCTTCACTTCCTGCTCATTTCTTCCACCGCTCCTGGAGATGAGTGTAATTGTATTAAAGTGATTGTTTCCTGCTCCGTCAGTGAAGTGAACTTTAGCTGGATCTGACGTGTGAAGAACATCTTTTTACGTATTTGTTCGCTCAGTTTGTCACATCAGTCCTATTTTCAGTCACGGAGGAACTTTCCCATGTTCCTGTGCGCTGAAACTAGTTATGAACTCTGTGACAGGAGGAAGAACAGTTCAAAGTTATAAAGCAAAAAGGCAAAAAAACAGGGGACCTGAGGTGAACTATGGAAAGACGATAGAGAAAGACACATTTTTGAGAGATAAGTTGAAGTTTTGAGATGAAAAAGTCAAACTATTGAGATAAACAGTGAGCATTGCGGTGCAAACGTTGAAATTTTGCCTTTTGATCTCAAAATATTTTACTTCATATGTGGGAAAAAAAGTAAAAAGAAAAAAATAAAGAGAGGGGGAAATCTCAACAAAGCTATTTCTCATTTTGAAAATTTTAACTGGCAGAAATTGGCTTTAATGCATTATTTATATTGCCATCATATAAATGTTTCTTTCCAAGTAGAGAGGGTGTGTTTTGCATTAATCTTTGGGTTTGAAGCTCATCTTTGGGATAAAAAGTCAAAGTTGTAAGATAGAAAGTGTAGTTTTGAGTTAAAATATCACAATGATGAGATACCCAAGTCAAATTCTGAGCTACAAGTTGATGTTGTGAGATATAAAAATCAGATTTTGGGATAAAAAGTCAAAATGTTGAGATTAAAATTCACATTCATGAGCTAAAAAGCCAAATTTTCAAAAGCTCACAAATCAATATTTTGTTTTATGATCTGTTCTGTGTTTTTATGTGTTTATATTAAAGTTCTATTGCTGGCAAAATATATAGATTTGCATTTTTTTGAAAAATATATGTATGGGTCAAAACTGACCCTAACACAATAGATGTTACTATAGTTGCTAATTCTAAAATGAAAAAATAAATAGAGCAACCCCTCAATAATAGGCAGGTAACACAAAAACCTTTGGTTTATTTATAGGATTCTCTTTAGGTTATTTTTTCTGCTTTTTATTGAAATCAAGAGGTTTACTGCTAAACATTGGGCCCTGAGACCCACACCAAAAATATGAAACCCAATATTTTCATGGATAAGGAGCCTTACAAGGAAACCAAGAGATAACAAAAAAAAACTCGATCATATGTTTTGTTTTTAGTGTATTTTAAAGCTTATTTAAACCGGGGAAGGTAACAGAAAGCTAACACAGGAGGAGGGTTAAGCAGAATAACTGGAGGCTTTAAATGTTAAACACCATTAGTCTATCTGACCACCAGAGGGCGCTCTTTGTCAGTCTCTGCAGTGGCCTCGCACTCTCATGTTTGTTTCCTCTGAGACCATAAACTCAAGACTCACTGTGTAAATAATGTAAAAAAATGATGGTTTCTAATGTCAGTTGTTGTAATAAAGCCTTGTTGAGTAAAAACCGTCTGACTGTTTTTAATCTGAGCTGCAGACGTCATCTCTCCCACTCCTCTCTCTCTGATCCACTCCTGCCTCTCCGGCCTCTTCATACCTGTAAATATTGTTGGCAATAACCTGGGAGCTTGTCTGCATTCTTATCTCTCCGAGAACAAGCAATCACGCTGCTGCTCCCTGGTCCTGGCTCTGGTCTTGGCTCTGGTCTTGGCTCTGGGTAAACGCTGGAGGCTCGGGCCTGTTTGATGTTGTTATGGCTGGCTGGATGCCGCCGCAGAAACTCCTGGCTCCGCAGGCCGCGCTCATGTCCAAAGGTATTGTGCTGGCTGCTCTTTTGATTATATTATCAACAGAGAGGCAGAAACGGAGAGAATTAAGTCTTCCACTGGACGTAAGTAAACAAACAAAAGTTTGTAGAGTCTGGTTCATCCAAAGAATGTCGGTTATTCAGACTTTCTCGGAGGATATTGATGTCCAGTGTCGGGATTATCGGCCTGAGTTTTGCTCCTGTTTGATGGAACAATTTACCTGAACAAGGTCTGAAAGACGGAGGAGAAATTTAAAGAGGATGATGTGACACAAGAAATCACAGACTCATCTTTGATCTGTTATATATTATATATATTTAAAACACATATTTTGGGGTTTTTAATGCCCAAATTATAACAAAATTTTGAGGTAAAAAGTACAAATTGAGAATTATCTCAAGATTTAGACTTTTTTCATATTTTTTGACATTATTATTTCAAAATTTTGACTTTAACACCTTGAAATTCCGACTGTTATCTCACAGTTTTGCCTTTTTTTCGTATGATCTTCCTTTATAATCTTTCACTTTGGACTTTTTGTCTTAAATTTTTGACTTTTTTTTCAGAATTTTGAGCTTGAATGTCAAAATTTTGAGATAAACACCCAAAATCTGGAGAAAAGTTGAAAAATTTGGGATAAAAAGTCAAAATTATTTGATAAAAAGTCAACACAAAGAAAAAAAGAGAAAAATCCAACACTTTGAGATAAAAAAAAAATAAAATATGAGACAAAAAAATCAAAATATGATATGAAAAATCAAATTGTGAGATGAAAAGTCAAGATCTGAGATTAAAACTCTATTTTTTAGGAAGAAAGGTTAAATTTATGAGGTGAACACCCAAGATCTGGGGAAAAAAAGTTGAAATGTTGGGATAAAAAGAAAGAATATTAGATAAAAGGCAAAATTTTAATATAAAAAGTCAAAATTATTTGATAAAAATGATGAAAAGTCAAATTTTGAGATAGAAATTCTATTTTCTAGGAGGGAAAAGTCAATATCATGAGATAAACACCCAAAATCTGGAGAAAAAGTTGAAATGTTGAGATAAAAAGTCAAAATATTGAGATAAAAAGTAAGAATACTAGAAAGAAAGGCAACATTTTAAGATGAAAAGTCAAAATTATTTGATAAAAATTCAACACTTTGAGAAAAAAAAATCAAAATATGAGATCAAAAGTAAAGATTTGAGATTTTTAAAAAAAATTTAGGCAGAAAAGTCAAAATTTTGAGAGAAAAAGTAGGAGCATTGGATAAAACGTAACATTTTGGGATAAAAAGTCAAAACTATTTGATAAAAAGTCAACACTTAAAGAAATAAAAGAGGAAAAATTCAACACAGATAAAAAAAAATAAAGTATGAGATAAAGAATCAAAATGTGAGATAAAAAGTCAAAATGTGAGATAAAAATTCTATTTTTTAGGAAGAAAAGTCAAAATTATTAGATATGAAGTAAAAAAAATTGAGATAAAAAGTCAAAACTGTGAATTTCCTCATTGTGTGATAAATACAGGAACATCCTGTCTTATGTAATGAAATAATCACAGCGGTGCCTTTTCATTTCGTTAATTTGACTTTTCTTGACAATTTTAGTTTTTAATCTGTATATTTTACCTTTTATCTCATGAATATGACTTTTAATCTCATACCTTTATCTTTTTTTCTCACATTCTGACACTTATATCACACAACTTTGACTTCTAGCTCAAAATTTGACTTAAACATCTCATAATTTTGACTTTTTGTTATCTCATTACTTCACTTTTGATCCCTAATATGTTTCATAAATTGGAATTTTGCTTTGAAATTTAACTTTTGAATCTGAACATTTGGCTTTTTAGCTCATGAATGTGAATTTTAATCTCAACATTTTGACTTTTTATCCCAAAATCTGATTTTTATATCACACAACATCAACTTCTAGCTCAGAATTTGACTTAGGTATCTCATCATTTTGATATTTTAACTCAAAACTACACTTTCTATCTTACAACTTTGACTTTTTATCTCAAAGATGATTGAGTAGCTTCAAACCCAAAGATTAATGCAAAACACACCCTCTCTATTTGGAAAGAAACATTTATATGATGGCTATATAAATAATGCATTGAAGCCAATTTCTGCCAGTTAAAATTTTCAAAATGAAAAATAGTTTAACTCTGATAATCTCCTAAAAACTCCTGAAGTCGTGTTTGTGGATCAGTCTGAGCACAGACTCATTCTGTGTTTGGTCGTTTGAATATCCACTAAATTTTCAGGACTTTGAATGAGCCCCCTGTCCCTGTGTGTGTGTGAGTGTGTGTGTGTGTGTGTGTGTGTGTGTGTGTGTGAGTGTGTGTGTCACACACACTCGGAGTCGTGTGCAGACATTCCCTTCGTCACTCCCAGAATTTCTCACCACGACAAAAAAAAAGTCCACCTCGTCGGCTTGTGGGTCTCCTTTAGAGTACAAGGACGGTCGGAGGTTCTCATTTGTCTGGACTTTGGTGGCTCGCGACCGTGGCCCGGGGCCCCGGTGGCGGCGAAATTGAGGTCCTCGGAATCACAGCTCACGCTTCAGGCTGAGAGAAGGAGACGCACGCTGAAGCAGGCGTGGTGACGTTTTCAGTTTGGAAAAAAAAAAAAACAGCAGCTGATTTCAAAATTATGAGAAAAATGTCAAAAGTTTCAAATAAAAAGTCAAAATTTTTAAATAAAGAGTTGAATCTTTGAAATAAAAGGTCAAAATTGTACGATAATTGTGTAAAATCTTGAAAAGAATGTTAAAAGTTGAGATAAAAATATTTGACTTCCATCCAATCAGTTTGACTTTGTTGAGAATTTTTTTCAAGTCAAAACTTTGAGATAATGTGAAAAGTTTTGAGATGAGTCAAAATTTTGATTTAATTTTAATTTTCATCTTTTTTATTCGTATATTTGTAGAGAAAACTCCTTGAATCCTTGAATTTTAGATAAAAACAAGACATTTCGAAGTGATAAGTGGAAATTTTGAGATGATAGAGTCAGGTTTATGAGAAAAAAAGTCAAAGTTTTTAGATAAAAAGACAATGTTTCAACTCTAACCTTATTGATTTGGCTTTTTATCCAAGAATTTCGACTTATTATGGGCAAAAATAGAAAATAATCGTGACTTTTAAACCCAAAATATTGTCTTTTTATCTCAATATTATGACAAAAAGTCACTTTTTTTGACCAAAGTCCAAATTGAAAGACACAACGAGAAAATTTTGAGAGAAAAAAAAACTAATAGTGGGATAATAAAGTAAAAATGTTGAGATAATACAGTCAAATATGAGAAAAAAAGTTGAAATTTTGCAATAAATGAAGAAAATATTAGAGAAAAAAAATACAATTCTGAGATAAATAGACAAATTCTGGGGAAAAAATGAAATTTTTTGATAGGTCTCAATTTTGACTTTGATAACAAAATTTTGCTACAATACATTTTTTGTGTCTGAGTGTAATATTTCCTTCCATCATGAATTGAGTATTTCATCACATGTATTTCTTTATTCTATGAAACCTGTGTTATTTGAACACATCTTTAAACTATTAAAATATAACATGTTTTTTTGTGTTTTGGTTCCTCAAACCCCCAAAATGTCAGGTGGTGCAACCGTCCTGACAAGTATCCACAGTAATTAAACTCTAAAAATTGAATGTCAGTTATTGTAAATGGAAATTAAAAATACAGTGGCATTATTTTATGCTTGAACCTTTTTAAATAAAACATTCTTTGCAAATAAAAAGAATTTTAAAGCTGTTGAGAAATTTAAAAACTTTTGTCCCGTAATTTTCACCTTGTCAAATGTCAGGGTGGTGCAACCGTAACATTAGACTTTTATTTTAAAGTGA
>RPOG01005228.1:0-34729 GCA_008086565.1 Thalassoma bifasciatum | reverse complement strand
TTAATAGTGCCATGTGCATGAGAGGAAATAAGGAAATAAGGCCTAATGTTTCTATCATAGGAAGAAAAACTCCCTCTGTGAGAGCAGGAGGGAGACAAATTGAGGAGAGAAAATGTAGAAAGGCAGATCTGGATGGAAAGAAGGAGAATAAAGAAAACAGAAAACCAAAGAACAGATAAGCAGCCAAATGAATCCTTACTTGGCTTTGATTCTAACCTGTTTGTAGAGATATCACGGCCCAAAACATACCATCACAAAATGATCACAATATTTACAGAAGATTATAATCCAGGGGAAAAACATTATTAGTGAAATGAATTGTGTACCTGCTGCTTATATTTTCTTTGGCTGAAAACTTGAACCAGTGCATAGGACAAAACTAAACTATACAAAGAATGTACAAGTAGACAAATGATCCAGCAGGGTTGAGATCCAAAAGCGGCATGTGGTATGCCACTGGTCGCTCAGCTGCCTCTGCGTGGTGCACAGCAACTTTTGCTACTTGCTCAATGGCTTATGCCAGTTGCTCAATGGCTCATGCTCGTTGCACAGCGGTCTATGTCAGCTGCATGCTGGCTTCTGCCACTTGTTCAGTGGCTTAAGCTAGATGCACAGTGGTTTTTCATGCTGCTCAGTTGCCCAGATTTTATGTGGGTTGTTAAATGGCTTACAGCAGTTTGACAGCAGCTTATGCCAGATGCACAAGAGCTCATGCCACTTCCACAGTGGTATATGCTGGTCATTCAGTGGCTGATATGGGTAGTTTAGCAACTTATGCCATTTGCACAGCGGATTATATCAGTTGCTCAACTGCAGATGCCAATTACACAACAGCTTATGCAAGATGCACAGCTGTTTATTTGAGACCTCAGTGGCTTATGCCAGTCGCACATTGGCTCATGCCAGTTGCACAGGTGCTTATCAAAGTCAGTCGGCTGTTTATGCTATTTGCATAGGTGCTTATGCGGAATACAAAGTGGTTTGTCTAGTCACTCAGTGGCTTATGCCAGTTGCACTTTGGTATAGGCTGGTACAGGCGTAGCAATTTTTACAGGCAGCTGAGCGGCTCATGCTTGTCAAAATGTTGTTTTTTCAGGGCGATTTTATTTTGATCACCTTTCGTCAGGTTTGTTCTGCTTTTGGAAATGTGCAATGATGTTCTATTGAGACAAAATCGACTTTCATATTTGCCTATGGCTCCTAGTAGTCTAGCCAACAGAGCCAGTCTCAGCAAACTTAAAACAGAGTATTTAATGAGCAGCTAAATGGTAGACACACTACAAAAACTGAAATTCAAGCGAGTGTTTGTCTCTCTCCTTTTTTTTTTTCTTTGTTTTTCCAAAATCCTCTCATGAGGCTCATTATGAGCCACATTTGCCGGACAAGTCTGGAAAAATGCTGTATTTCAAAGACAAAAATGACAACTAATTGGCTTGTGAAGAGTAAAGAATCTGTTTAAATTTCTTGTATTTATAAACTGTTGGCAAAACATGTACCAAGGCCACATCAGTCAACTGTATACCAAATAAATCAAAGCAGCAATGGAACAATAAACTAGAGAGTGTTTAGAAATACAAACGGAATCAATGAAAATGTTCTCATTATGTATATTAAATCAGTTTTATCTGCAGTTACAACAGTTTGCAATCTTCAGTTGAAACGTGCCTCTTGCTTTATTTTTCTTGGATTTTCTTCTGGCACCAGTGTGATGACCTTCACTATGCTCAGCTCTCTGGTGTTAGTTCAATTTGAAATGAATACGTGACATTTTGATACACAAAGTGCAGGTTGCTTTGGACTTGTCACCTGATCCCACATCGAGGTTTTTAAAGTGAAATGTGTTGTATACAAGAAAAGCAGCGGCAGGAAGCATGAGGAAACTGTGGCAGCTTAAGTATGGGGTGCAGACAATGGGGTGGAGACAAAATATAGCATTTGAATTAATAAAGCATCACCTCATTGCTGGGTGATAAACACATCAATAAAGGTGGCTGTTTTTATCACTGGTCATTGGATGTGGTTTCAAACAGGTATAGCATCATATTTTCGGACACAAAGGTGTAAAATAGTCAGTTTGCTGCTTCATATTTTCACCCGGCTGCACAAACTGCCCTGACTCAATCTGCCATGATAGTTCACCAAAGTAGTAAACACAGTGGAGATTGAGCTTTGACCCACTGATGAAAAGCCCCTGCATTTGCTGTACTCTTTGCTATTGTGAACTGAGCGTAGAGTTGACTCACTTTGGAAAAAATCACAAGTTACGTCCATCACCCAGCAGGGGTTTGTCCACCAGAGAGCTTAGGCGGGAGAGCTGAACATTTGTTTTCCGGTCTCTGCTGAGATGTGAGCACTCCAGCCAACAGACGGGAGAAAAAGGTTTATGACCACAGACTTTGAAGAAAGTACGGATTGAGTTAAAATAATAGTTATAACGAGTCACATATTCAACATTCTAACTGAGCCAAAAAGTCCTTTCTGACAGAGTCGACTTGGATGTTTGTCTTTCGACTCTTGGATGATAAGCAGCTGTGACACAACTGGTATCTTGTTAGACCTCATTCAAATATATTTATATAAATATAAATATACATGCCTGAAAATGTAGGCATGTGTTAATGCAGTGGAGGTTAGAGGATCGAGAGTGTAATGATACACAATGACAATTTAAAGCGCACATGTTGCACTTGTACACTGATAAAAAAATTTCTGGTAGATCTACTTAAGAAAATTACGGCAACTTTTTACATTATTTATTTATGTTGCTCTAACAAGATTGCTTTTCGTCCAAACCACTTTTTCTATATAAAAAAAATAAAGTCAAAGTAAAGTGAACTGAATTTTGTCAAGCAGATTAAACAAAACTAGTCTTTTTATGTCTTTGCTTAATCTTTTGATGTTTCTAATGTAGTTTTGAGTAATATCAGCTTAAATCTATCAATTACATAAAGGTGTAGGAGGCAAGTTCACACTGGCATGGGCAGAGACAGCTTGCACCACCTGTGTGATTCATTCATGTACAGCAGGCTCTCATGTCCACTGCGTGCCCTCCTCATCCATGGCAACAAGGTATGGTAAGGAATTACGTTCAGTTTTTCGTTCCAGAAATACCAAATGAAACAGTAAAGATAACAAGATCGAAGCCTTCAATTATTCACATGACAAAAAAAATCAGTTTTTTTTAGCAAATATTTTTGACTTCAATACTAGACATATTTGTGTAAAGACACCAACTTCAGTTTTTATTGTTGATTTCAATGATTCAATAAAGTTAATTTACTTCTCCTCTTATTTATTTTTTTCAGTGTTAAATTTCATCTATGAAAATGACAACTTCCTTTGTTTGTGAGTAAGTTTCAAGCTTCCAGGCAAGGAGAAAGTTAATGCACATAGGTAGTTTAATGAGAAAAATCCTTAAAATAAAGTGACATGCTATTAAGCAATAATTTTGAACAGCTTTTGCTATTTTCTAAACAATGCCACAAATGAAGCCAAACTTGTGTATAAAGTACCTGTGACAGTATTTCAAATGAATTATGCCTTTGCATGTTTGCAAGTGAAGCACACATTAGAGCTTGTGTTCATTTTAAAGCATGTGAGTGGCGGTTCCCACAAAAAGTTTGGCAACAATTGTGTTAATAATGTAATCAGCACCAGGTTTAACAATCCACTGCTTTCTGAAAATAAGTGCAGATGTTATCTCCAAGCTGTATTCAGTGGTCAGTTTTCTGTGCACCGTTTCTCATCCCCAAAGTCTGCAGAACTGAACACCTTCCTCCTTTTCTCTTTTTCTGTGCTGCAGCCAAAGGCAAATCCTCTTTTTCCCGAAGCCTTTAAGAGTTCCATCACTAGTTAAGTGAAAAGAATTCGGTTGATCCCACATCATCTTGGTCTCTTCAAAGTCTCATTTAGACGGTTCTCTTCTAGATACTTAAATTTCAAAAAGCACTCTGCTAGCATGTCAGAAGTGCCAAGTACCTTATGCAAAGTCTGGTAATTGGCCGTTTCTACCTTATGCCTTTGATTCAGGCCAGAGCTCACTTAAAGAAGTTGAAAGTTCCATCAAGCAGGGTCACTATCTTGTCAAAGCCTTCATTAAAGTGGTGAAGATAATATTTTAAAAGCTCTCCATGTGTCTATTATTTTAACCATTTTCCACAGAATCTCTAACTGCATTGTTCAGATGTGCTGTTGTCTTGTTACATTCTCTGCACTTGCAGAAAAGAATGAGTTACATTTGAAAATTGGGAGATTTATTCATGCTTGAGTCACAACTATGTCTTTAAAACTAATGTCCCTCATTCAAACTCATAACTACGGCAGTTTGAAACGGTTTTTTAGGATCACAGTGATGTTCAAAAAGAAATTGGAAAACCTTAGCAAGCATGACAGAAAACACAACTAAAGGAATGAGGATGGTGAGAAAACCTGAAAGAAGGGTTATTCTGCCTCCTCATACTTTAAGCATGGATACAAAGTACCAAAGCTGGCTATTCTGATTGAGGGTTTGCATATTATTACGCCTCTACATATCCATATGTTGTATAAATTCAAGAATCTGATTGTAGGCTGGTAAAAACATTTTGTTCTTAAAAAAGCACTAGATTGTCACAAGGCTTGCTGAAATGATGAGGTCATCACAGGTTGTCCAAAGGCTCATTTTTGCTCAACGATGAATAAAGATCCCAATACAAATGGAGCATTCTGACAGTCAGTCTACACCACTGAGCATATGCGGTTTGTGCTTGATTCACCCATGTCCACTGTGTGCCCTCCTCACTTACAGGGTTTGTTTATCAACTTATTTGATAGGTTACTGCCATGACATGAGTTGACAGAACTTAGTTCTTTTCAGCTTCAACAACTTCAAGTTTACTTGGAAACTTTGAGGCAATCAGCTTCCTAAATTTTCAAGTAAAGTCAACAAAAGAAAGTTGTCTTTACTCAGTTTAAGTAAGTAGACTCAACAGAGTGAACCAAAATAAGTTAAGGTAACTTTTTTGTTTTACGTAAGAATAATCGTTACATTTTACACCGCAGTGGTGTAACTTTTTGAAGGACAACATTGTGAGTTGGTGAGGAACCTCATACATCTATACAATGTTACTTTGCCTGGACACCAGGATAATCAGATTCAACAAAACAGCAAAGAGGACACTGGAAAGGATAGTGGAAGTTTTGGTTAACAGCAGTCCCAATGTAAAGGACACTTTGAAGCAGTGACGGTAACATTGTGGAAAATAATATATACATTTTGGCTCATAAAGGAAGTTTCAATGGGTTCTTACTTGTGACATCATGACAAATTGGAGGGGGGGACCTCAGTCATCAAGGTCTGCTAATAGCTCTTCCTCCAACAGGTCTCTACAGGACTGGCCCAATAAAGTGAAAGGGGTTTTGGGGTGGGGGGCCTCAAAGGGGCAGCAGCTGAAAGGAAGTTTTTACAACAGAGGCTAAAAAGAGACTTCTGTCAAGGCTAGTGAGAGAAAAATGGGTTTTTTTAAATGTTGTAAATCATGTTAACATAATACAAGGCACCAGAGGGAGAAAATAATGACTAAAAAAAGCATATTATTCCCTTTTTAAGAAACTATATTTCATTGAAAATTGTTGTTATGTTCAGGACCTTTGACCTACGACAAAAGGATCCGTCATTTAAAAAAGTCAGTTGTGTGGCATTGATAGTTCTTAACAACATCATGTTAATATTGTTACTGCATCAGACACTAAATCTGATACCAATGCCAAAGCTCAGATATTGTAAGTGGTGATTCAAACCTGTGGAATCGGTGCATCCCTGACACTGACTGTGCTTCAGTATTTTTTCTGTTTTTATTTTTTAATTTAACCTTTATTTAAATCAGGTAAATACACCATTAAGATCAGGATCTCTTTTTCAAGGGTGACCTGGTCAAGAAGGCAGCAGCACACATTATAAAAAAACCATCCATGGTAACAAGGCAGTTTATAACAATAAGTTAGTAGGAGACATCAGTTTACAATGTGCAGATTGATTCATAGATATAGTGCATGATCTTGCTCACAGATTACAATCCAGAAACACAGGCAGTGTCCAATTCCCCACAAATGTCATCTTTTGAAGATCGAACGGAAAGCTTCAAGCAAAATAACCCATAATCCACATGTTTGGATCAGCAAAACTCAAAGCTCTTTTCGTCTCTCCTCAGTGCGAACACGAAGAACAGACAGTTTAAAGACCTCGCAGGAACACAGGGCATAGTTCTTCGAAGATAAGGACACAGATAAGAAGGCACCAACCTGAGAAGATCTTTGTAATTCAACTTCAGCCTGTGAATATACCTGCACACCTTCAACGAAGAGCAGTTTAAGATTGTGTACAGGTCACAGTGAGAGTGAAGCATCTACATTTAGTTACAAATCTCAGTGCAAAATGGAACAGTGTCCAATGACTGTAACCATTTGGCCGAGGCGTTCATGTGCAGTACATCTCCACAATCCAGCGAAGGAAAAAATAAAAAAGTAGATGGAACGATGTTATTCCTGGCTCTGAGGGCAAAGCAGAATTTGCTTCCATAAGAAAATCCCAACTTCACCCTAAGTTTAAAGGTCAAGTTGGCAAAATGTGATTTAAAAGACAGATCACAATCTAGAATAAAACCAAATTACTTTTAACTTTTAATGATCTGGATTTCCTTTCCTTGAAAAGCTAGTGGCATCAGCGTAAAAGTGAGACACTGTATGTGAAAGATTTTGACACAAGTTAATGATACCATGGAAAATAAAAAAGGGCCCATGATCAAACCTTGGGGCTCCCCTTTAGAATCTTCCCAAAGTAAAGGGATGGATTTCGTTATTTTCACACTCTGCGTTCAGTCTGACAGTTAATTGCTAAACCAGACGGATGCTTGCTTGGATAAGCCAACTTTCCAGTGGATTTTGATCGACATGTTAATACTATCACCCGTTCAACAGGTATTCAAAGAAGACAATAATTAATCATTGATTGTGTTGATGCCTGTGTAAGCTGCTAACATCGTGGTAGAACACCTGCTCCACCATAGTCTATCCTGTCACTACTTCTGCTCGTCATTTTTTCTCACCTTTGTATGTATTATATAAGTGTTAACGATTGAGGGGTAGTTTGCAGGTCTGCTAATTTATAGGACTCTCACTAAGGAGCTAAATATACAGCATCCACCTGTTTGTGTTGCTGCTGTTGTAATAAAACCCCGCAGCCATCTGCAGCTCTGAGCCTCTGTCTGTCTCTCCCAGCGTGAGTGCAGTTTGCATTAACAGATGTGAAAGAGGCTGAGAACGTTACTGTGATACAGTCTCTGAAATACCAAGCTACAGGTGCCATAGCTATGTAAATCTCCCCAATCTGCACTAATCCCAGATTTCACTCCAAATGCCAGATGAGCTGCTCTCCACAGCAGGTCCCATGGTAACACCCCTCCCTGCTCACCCTGTGGGTGCTCTGCTGTCTGCTCTGGGCTTGGACTGACATGACAGTGCTCACTTTGGACTGGAAGTGATGATAGTGAATATGTGACAATAAGGCCACTGATGATATTTAAAGCAGCCGAGCTTCTGAGAGGAGGTCAGAGCTGTGTGATGAAGATGATATAAACAAGTATACAATAAATACAGATAATAGTGATACAACATTATGGGGAAAAATAAAGATGGCAACTCAACATACCTCATGCCTTTTGTGTCTCACAAAAAGCCATGTATGATTGAAAGCCAGAAAGTGACAAGTGTATGTTCTCTGGCTCTTCTCTTTGTTTGTGGCTCTATAAATACACTGATAAAAAAAATCTGGTAGATATAAAGAAAATTGAGACAACTTTTTGCATGATTTATTCATGTTGCTAAAGCAATATAGCTTTTTGTCTTAACCTCCTTTTTTAACATGAAAAATAAAAGCTTTGTCAAGTGAACTTATTTTTGTCAAGTAGATTTAGCAAAAGTAAACTGTGTAGAAATTACTCAGTGTTTTCATTGTGGTACATTAACTGCCAGTCAAACCAACTTGATCAACTTGAACTCATCCATGAACAGCAGGTTCTCATGTCCACTGTGTGCCCTCCTAACTCACGGTAATGAGGTATGGTAAAGAATTAAGTTCAGTTCTCGATGACAGAAATACCAAATGAAACCGTAAAGATAACAAGACGATCTCATCTTGTACTGTGGATAAACTCAAAAAGATTTCCTCACATTACTTATATGAATCATGTCCCCAAAAAATGTACCATGTCTTGTATTTTGAACAAATATTTTTAACTTCAGTTTGTGTGAAGACACTTACTTGAATATTTATTGTTGATTTCGGGCATTCAATTAAGTTAAATTTACTTCTCCCCAGATTTATTTTTTCTCAGTGTGTAAGCTCTCTTCACCCAGACACATTTGAGTAAGAGTTAGATTGTGCCCAGGACTAGTCAGATTGTTCCATGTGCATGCACAATGAAGAGTCATATTTCAAAGTACCTACAGTGGCATGTTTGATGCAGCTGACTTTGTGTTGTATGTGTGTATTGCAGTTCCTGGTGACAGAGTCTGAGCAGAGTGATAAGATCAGAAACTCACTTAACTTATTGAATTGTGTCATTAACTCCATCAGTGCAGCTCTTGATCCAATTAAGGTGTATTTTTTGAAATATGAAACTATCTAATTGTTTACCTAAGCATGAGAATGTACTTTTTTTGTATTATTATTATTATTATTTTATTTTATTTTTTTACTGTCGATGCTCATGTGATAAGATGACTAAAAAGCATGTGCACAGTTCCTCTGTGGTGTTAGATGTGGCATACTGATAACACATCATCGCCCCCTACTGGCCTGGCATGCTGATGTTTTATGCCCTTATATTTTTTGTTTTGTTTTCCTACTTTGCTGGAGGATCAGGGAACTATTCATAAACATCTCTAGTGTGGAAACTATTTTTCTTTTGTACAGCTAAGACAAATAATCCGCTCTCTTTAAACGTCTGTAAACGTGGATGTAGCCTGAGTTGTTAACAAAAGAGGCTGTAAACCCCAGAAAATACAGGCAGGGCATTTCATGACAGTTGGCAAGGGGCATTTCTTTGCTGCAATGTATGCTCTGTGTTCTTACTGTTTATGTATGTGTATGTGTGTGAGTGTGTGTGTGTGTGTGTGTGTGTGTGTGTGTGTGTGTGTGTGTGTGTGTGTGTGTGTGTGCGGTCTGGTGCTGAGCAAATAGTGTACAGTGAGTTCATTAAAGCTCATAGCTGCTGCTGCTGCTGCAAACCAGGGCGCTGTGAGCACCAGATAGAACCAAACCAAACATTTTCTGCCTGTAAAATCAAAACAAGCACAAAAAAGATGCATCTCTGGGAGGCTTGTTCACTGATGTGGTGTCAGTGGTTGAGGTTGCATCAAACTGGTGATTTTCAGTTGACCTTGTTGCTCTGAAAACAGCATGACTGCAACCTACCCTGTACTCTCCTGAAGCTAAGCTTGGTGATATAAATTTTAAAGCCCTGTCTCCTTTTCTGCACTGTTTGCCTGTCATCTGTAGTCACTCAGGAGTTTTGAAATGTATGTGTGTGTGTGTGTGTGTGTGTGTGTGTGTGTGTGTGTGTGTGCAGCTTGATTTCTCTGTTAGTATTCTATTCAACTGTATATCACTGTTGAATTGCTCGAGGCCTCAGCTTTGCTTGATAAAGTGTTTTATGTTGTTCTTGTAGTTGTTTTCTTTCTTTATTTCTTTCCATCTTTCCATTTTTTTATGGGGGGGTTGGGGGGACAAATCAATGTTGATGCTTTTGACCAGCTTGGTCTCACCCAATTTCCTTTGGCCAATTTTGAGATTTGCAGTTTCAAATGAATTGGGGGACCCCTGTTGGTGCTGACTGATTGCATTTCCACAGAGCCTCAGTGGCATGTTGTGCCTGAGATCAACTTGGCATCCTGGCATGAAGGCAATTTCCATAAAACGCACAACTACCCCCATGTCTCTCAGTGTGTACTACATCGAGTCACACACCAGTGCAGCTCCACAAATTAACACCACCGCTTCCAGTCACTCTCTGTCTCACACACGCACTCAGGACCATGTCCAAGGCATGGCAGCTGTACTCAGCTCTGCTCAGCAGTCTGGGAGGGGAGAAGGGGGGGTGGCATTTGCAGTCCTCTACTGACTGTCATCAATATGCTAATCTCTGGGAATTAAGGAGTGAGGGGTAACTTCTCCACTTAAACACACACCAAGAGGAGGCCAGGGGCCTGAAGAGGACTGAACTTCTTCTCTCTCATCCTTTCATGAATACACACTCACACACACACACACACACACACACATACACACAGCCAACAGATGCACACCACCAAATACACACTGCAAAAGTCACAACCAGCGATTGTTGAGCCAAAAAATGTCTTCTAATTCATCTGACTCAAAATTAGAGCTTAAACATATAAAACCAATAAAACTACATTTTCCCAACAAATTCTCCCTGTTGACTTAAGAAGGATTTCTATATCAGTGTAACAAAGGGATGTGAGTTACAATCATGGCGCCCCAGAGTGGTTCAGGTAACATCAGCTGTGTCTCATTTCAAGGGAACCCAGTCTTAGTGGCCTGCATGAACCACAAAGGCCAAACTGAATTGAGACGGTCTGATCCACGGTCCATTTCCTGTTTGTGTCACACAGCCCCCCCTTGTCAATTAGCAGCAGTTGAACATAGTGCAAGAGTGTAAATGGACACAGAAAGTTTGAAAACAGTTTTTTCATTTTTTCCATGTTTTGTTAGAGCTGGAAGTGTCACTACCAGCATTGGCTTGCTCTGAAAAAATTAAGAGACCACTGCGAATTTTCCAGAAATCAGCATCTCTACATATATGACAGTCATTCCACTTCCATCTTGTAGTCCAATAATTAATTTGGACTTTATTCCTGTAGTAAAATAATTATGACTTTATTCTCGTAGTAAAATAATTAATTTCGACTTTAATCTTGTTACTACAAGATTAAATACAAACAAACAAACAAAAAATTCTTAATGTGGCCCTCATACTCCATCCTTATGTACACACCAAGCACAAAAAAAAAAAGTTTTCAGGGTAGAAATGAACATGTTTACAGCCTGGAACAAAAACTGTTTCCAATCAGTATTGCTTGTTTCTCTAACGACACGCACAAGAAAGCTTTTCTTTTTATGTATGTTATTTATGTTTAAATACGTCTAATATGTTACTTATCTTATTTACACGACAGGATTATTTTTGCCTCATGGTCATGAGTTAACAACTCTCCTCTTTTTCTGCATTGCACACAGCAGAGTTCCACCGCGATGCATTCACACAAACACATGCACGCACACACACACACACACACACACACACACACACATGCACACTGGTGAGCACGCTCCATGTATATGGGACAGACAGCTGAAAAGACTAAACCAAAAGCATTGAACCAGCTCCTTATTTAGTGACATACTGACGTTTGACAGTGTCAGAGGCAACATTTTTCAGTTAACAGATGAGATCAGGGAGGTAATCTCAGTCCCAAACCAGTACGGCTCACTGCTGTCAGTTTTGTAAGTTTGCTTTGCTCTTCACTTTTATGTGTCTGGGTCCTTCCAGGATGTGTGTGGGAAAATGTTGGAGTTCATCAAACAACTGCTGGTAAAGTTTTCATCGAGTTACTGGGTCTTCTACTGTGTGCTTGGAGGTGTTGTTGTTTTATTTCTTGTTGTAACACCAAACAAAGTAATGCTCCTAGTTTCATTGTGTACAAGTCACGCGTTAACAATAAAGACTTTTTTTTCTATACTTTTCTGTAAACACCCAACAGATTTACTGTTTAAAATCAAGATGGGCAAACTTCCCTATCTCTTTGTTTGTCATCTGATTTACTAGCTCAGAGATTGTTAACATTTTTCAGACCAAGGACCCCAAACTAATAAAAAGATGGAGCAAGGACCCTCTTTATTATATTGTATATTAAATTGTGTTTTATAGTAAACCAGGTCTAGTACCATATTTTTTTTGAATACCAAACTATTCAAACTATATGTTTTTATTTGAAACATTTGCAAGACTTAGATAATCAAGCAATCACTCAGGGTCAGTAGTGGGAGATTGTCATGTGTCCATTAGCCTGTGTTCAAAGATACTTTTGTGAGTACAAATAGAAATATTATCAACCAAAAACTTTCCAAAAACTTTCAACCCTGTTGAAAACCTCTAGACTAGCTGATAACAGTTGTTTATTCTGTACACTTCTACTCAAATGTCCACTTCTATCGCTGAAAAACATTTTTCTTTGTCAAATTTCTTTTAACAGTTTTTAAGTACATAAATATGAAATTGGTCACTGGATCTGAATATCTCTGAATGTAAATAAATAAAAAGAAGTGAAAATCACATGTCATCGTGAAATCGTGACATCGTGATATTGTTTCATCGTGACATATTAACATATATTTAACAATTATTTTTGCAATATATGGTATGAAGTACCTGAGGAACAAAGCTAAAATTTTGACTTTTTTTGACTACAGTTACTATCAGAGGTATATATGTTGATGTATAATCCCAAATAAGTATATTTAAAAAAGCATGCAGAGTATGATTTGAAACAATTTTTTTTCAATGGCAGCAAGATGATGTGTTTTGGGTTTTTTTAATAATAAAAATTATCATAATAATAGTCACTTTATTTAAAGAACACCTAGAGAAAAGACAGTTTACAAAGTGCTTTACAGTGGAGGTCCACAATAAAATCAACAAACAAACAGTGAATAAAAGGCACAGACAAGGAAACAACATTGAATTGAACAATATATAATAAACAATCATACAGACCAAACAGAAGGAGAAAAGAACCAAGACCATATGATGAGACCACAAGGACCAGAGGTAGGAAGAGGTAAAAAAAAAAGCAAACAGAAATGGGGAAAAAAAAGATAAAACAACATAAGTGAAAAAAACTTTGTTTATAAATAAATAGAGGATAATAGGATAAAACATACATAGTTTGGCAAAAACAGTCATACATAATTCTACATGGCACCATCCATCCAGAAAACCAAAGTTATGAACAAAAAATAACTTTTAAAATCAGGTCGAATTGACCTGAAGAGAACATACGGGGTAAAATGTTTTTTATCCAACAGAAGGAGACTTTTGGAGTAGACGTGGGGAGAGTTGTGGGTAGGAAAGGATTAAAGGAGAGGTTAAACTGTCTACAAACATGAGGAAAAACAGAAAATTACAGCTGACATTGAAATGGTCAGGTTCATCCCTAGTTTTTTTTAACTTCACAGATCAGCTCCATGGTTTGTCCGCTGGTGTCTCTAACTCTGAGGTAATTAGAGTAAGCGGAGTTATCATCCACGCCGCATCGGCATTTCAATTGGAGATCTCCACAAAGTGATGTCCTCGGGCGGCGAACAGCAGGTTTTCAGCTGATGGGAGCTTAGGCGAACATTATGAATATGCCTCCTGCATTGCTTTTATCAGCGTGGCCTTGCTTCCACCGGCTCTGTCGTGGATATGATAATACATTCAATAACATGCTTTTCTCTCTCAGATTATATTTTCCCCAGAAACAATCAGAGATACTTTTTTTTCCCCTTCTTCTTCCCGGAAAACGTTTGGTTGTTTTCACTGTGAAACAAAATAGCCCATTTCCAGACAAGCTGTTGAGTGCTTGAGGTAATTCTCTCATATTCAGCATCACCTGCACCGCAAAAATAAAAGCCTCAGACAAGAAAAAAAATAGAAAAACCGAGGAGAGGAAATGCTCAAGTGGGATATCTTGCTGGCAGAATCCATTTGGAGTGAGCAAGCAATTGCCGCTCATTGACACGGCAATGTCTTAAGCCTGGTTGGTGAATGAATATTTTTGCAAATATATTGCATGATTTTACAGTAGAGGGCCTGCAGCAGATGCAAACACAGTAAAAAGCAAGACAATAATCTGCAAGGGAGGCACGGTGTGTGACTGCGATCAGCTCTTATTTCACTTTCAGGAGCCCAAACAATTTTTCAATATCACGAAGGATGCACAACAACACGGAGAGAGGAGGAATAAAACTCATTCGCTGCAGAGGCTGCGGCTGCACGGAGATGTTTTCATACAGAACAGGATTGTGAAAGCAGGATGCAGCAGTAGATTACTGTTTGTTTCTCCTCCTTTGCTGTGTTGTCCGCAGACAGTAAATCTTCACAGACACTCTGTGCGTTCTTAAATGAAGAGATTCTGTGTAACTAAAAGCTTATTAGCTCATCAAAGGCTTTTGGAGTCCCCCCGCTTCTCCTCTGGCTCTGCTCAAAGTGTCAATGTTAGCAGAAAGGATCTCATTAATTTTTGGTGGATGAAGAACAGTGGCTACTCCTCCAGAGTAAACAGCAGAGTTTTAATAATAATGGGCTGACAGCTGGGGCTCTTAGTCTCTGTGGCTGTTAGCTGTGTCCTCTGACGCTGTAATAAGAGCCGTGTTGGTGTTGTCTCCTACAGGAGGTGGAGAGAAAGGAATCTGAAAAGGTAAAAGACGCTCCACTAAAAGTCCTTGGACAAGAATGAAGGAGAGGAACAAAAAGGCAGAAGAACAGAAATCACTGCTAAAAACCCTCTTTGAAAACTCGACAGATTAAGGTCTGTCAGTTATTCACACCCTCTGAGATATCATTCAAAGATTCACACTGTTAGCTGTTCGTATGACGTCCTCCAAGTAGAAACAGTAATGCTTTTATCAAACATCAGAATGTTTTACAGCTTTAGAAAGCTCAGATTTTTCACATCTCAGTCATTAAGTTTGTTTTACAGTTTTCTTCACCAACAAAACCTAGATTCTCTTCTGCAAGACAAAACTGCCCCATTGTTTTCTGCTGAGTTTTCATACCAGGACATTTTGTGATAGACAACAAGCGTTCCCTGCTTGACTGACCAATAGAGCACAGTGGTCTTGTGTAATGGCTTTATTAGAGGGTGGTTTGTTGGCTTAAGTCCTGTAAATCACTCCAACACTTAATCTGTAGGCTTACCTTTCACACAAAGTCATATGTAGCAATTTACGTAATTGGCGAGACATATTTATTGCCATGCATCTTTATTCACATTCATGTGCGCAACAGTAGCAGTACAATCTATTAATTATCAACTACAATTTCATGATTTTTGGTGAACTTTTAACCTATAAGTGAGCAAAGTGGACTCAAAAGATGACACTGAGCTGACTAAACTGTCATTTTTGCACAAAGTCTTCAGACAACAGCGCGGACAGTGAATACAACTCTGTTTGGTCACCTGAGACTAAAAACTCTCTAACTCCTACAAAGTTTTAACTAGAAAACTCAAATTTCACCCAGATGTAGATGAGAAGGTGTAGAAGTGATGTGGTGGATGTTTTATGTCTGAAATGAAGCATGCTGCACATGAGACGTACTTGGATGTTCACACATGACAATGACACAAAACACAAAGCAAAGTCAATCTGCCATGGCTACAGCAGAGTAAGTGAAGGTACTGGAGTGGCCATCTCAGTATCATTGAGCCACTCTGGGGGGATCTCAAACCAGCAGTTCATGCAAAACAGCTCAAGGATTTACAGGACCTGGAGGCTTTTTGCCAAGAAGAATGGTCAGTTTTACTCTGAGAAAATAAAGACCCTCATCCATAATGACCACAAAGAATTTCAAGCTGTTCTTGATGTTAAAGGGGGAAATACACGCAATTAAGAACTGGGGGGTGTAAACTTTTGATCAAGGTCATTTTTGAAGTTTTTGCTGTCATTATGATTTAAAAAGAGTAAACACAGTTGTTTGTTAATAAATGGCTTCATCCAACCATTTGCCATGAGTGACAGAAAAGTTTTTGTTATCATTCATACTCTGGAAAAATATATATCAACGAAATGTAAGGTTGTGCAGAAAATGTGCAACATTGCAAACACCAACATCAATCTCCAGAACTCTGCTTCAGAAACAAATGAATAACATGAGATAGACCGTATCTATGCTTTATGCAGCCTGTGGTTTAAGTCCTTTCATGTAAAGGCCGGGGTTGTTGTTGGTTGATCATTGCACCTGCTTCTGTATCCAGCTTGGTCAACCATTGTTGTGCTCTGATTATCTGAAGCCTACAACATGACTTTGTTAGTCCTGCAAGACCATAATCAAGCTCTTGAAGCAGTAAAATGGAATGAGTTTGTTAGTATTTCCACTCAAAGTGGAAACAGGAACTCTTAAAGTCTCAGTCTCCATCACATTCCCTTTGTTCCAGCGTAGATGAAATAAGAAACCTCAACTCTTGGAAACAATCCCTTATGCAGTGATAGTGTATCTGTGGAGATCAAAGGCCAAGAGTAATATTAAAGGATTCATCTGGCTCCTCCGCAGCTAAATAAATGTCCCCTGCAATCTATCAGGGCCCTGGTGATGGAGTAGACGGGGCCGCGTGCGTTTTATCAGCCTGGTAATTGTTCATGTTGACACACATTGTCTTGGAGAGGATGTGATGGTGAGAGGCATTCAGCCTTATTAATGGTTTCTAATAAAGACGGGCATTCATCAGGCATTATAGGGCTCTGTCAGACAGGGCAGGTTTACACACACACACACACACACACACACACACACACACACACACACACAGATGCCACACTATTTCCCAAACCTCAGGAAGTCTTGTTTAGAAAGGCATGTTTCTCTTTGTTTAGTGCAGCGGAAAAACACACACATGACAATAGATGTTGTGGTTTGTCTCGTCTCACATGTGCTTCTTTATCTTCCTTGTGGATGACCTTTGACCTCTTTATAGAGCATGCTCTGAGGGCTTCTATACTTACTGACAATGTTGTATCTTTTACTGATGTAACATGCCCCACTGTTGTTTGCATTTGAAAAAAAAAAGAAAAAAGATTTACAATTGCATAAATAATCTATCACTATCAAATAATTACCATAAACATAAGTTGAGTTTTATATAATGAAATGTCTGATTTGTTTATCACAATTCTTTGTTGCTACAAGTTCCTCTAGGTCAGTGTTTCTCAACCTTGGGGTCGGGACCCCATGTGGGGACACCTGGAATCAAAATGGGGTCCACTGGCTAGTTATGGACCAAAACTTTACCAGTAAAACCATTTTCTTTAGTAAAATATTATTATTTTAAATTAGAACACAACACACTGAACAATTCAATATTTTAGTAGTTAGTTTGCATTTTATCATGAAGTATTTTAGTATTATTAGCATTTTAATAAGGGAGTATTTTTAGTGTTTTATAATCATGTATTTTAATATTTTATTGTTAAGTATTTCAGTGTTTTTGGTATCCTGGCACTTTGTATTCAATTTTTATTTTCCTTGATTCAGTATTTTATTTTTATTTATTTTTTAGTATTTTAAGAAGTAGAGTAATTTTACATTTCAATACTGAACTTTGTGCTGTTTGTTTTTTAATACTTGTCTACAGTTGTTTACATTGTTTACTGCTCTATGTGTCTTTTATTCTCTCTTGGGGATTAATAAAGTTTTTTGAGTTTGAAAGTTCAGGTATCCCGATCACGAAAAAAATAAAATGTCACTGTGCACTAACTCTGGCGTCTTTGTATTTACAGCACAGGATAAAAAAGGCAGAGAACAAAATAAATTCTAGCATGAAATGTCTCTGGGGTCAATAGAAATTTGTGACATCAAAATGGGGTCACGGCTCAAAAAGGTTGGGAACCACTGCTCTAGGTGACTGGTCTCTATTTGGGGGTCCTGGGCTGAAGGGTTGGGGGTCCCCTTGATCTAGATTGCTAACTTTGTGCTGAAACACCTCTTGGAGCAACAAGAGTGAAGACTTATAGGAAATAATACGATAAATTGAGCTTTTAAATCTGGTAAAACTCCTTTTGAACTCAGCCAGGAACAGTTGTGGTGCATTAAATTTAGTCATTGTCACTGAGGAGGCTTGGATTGACATGCTAGTTTAACCAGAACTCCTTCATTTGACTCAGTGTCATTACTGTGCACCATTGTTCAGTGAGATTTATAACTGTGTGCAGACACTTAACTCATCACTGTGACCTGTTCACAATCTTAAACTGCTCTTCTTTGAAGGTGTGCCTTGAAAATCGTGGGTTTTATTTCGCTTGAAGTCTTAGGCTCAATCTGAGGAGAAAAAATATGTGAGACAATTGGACAGTACCAGTGTTTTTGAATTATCTGCTCTTTATGTGTAAATTTACACATTATAAACTGTTGTTTTCTCTTAACTTATTGTTGTAAATTGTTTTGTCATCATGACTGTCTTCTTAAAATGGCCAGGTCCAGGGGCGGATCTACTGGGGTGGTATAGGGTGGCAGCTGCCCCCCTTTAAGAAAGCCTTGCCAACCCTGTTTTAAAGGTTCAATTCAAAGAAAAGTTAAATGTCATTGGACACATCTGTGAATTACCAACTGTAGTGAATAAGTGAATAAGACAACGTGACATTACCAACCCCCCATCTCCAGCATCTGCCCCCACGGCAGTTTTCACTTGAACACAGCAGCGTGAAGAGACAGAGTTTTGGGTTATTCAGTTAGACCAAGTGAAAACTAACAATACCCATATGTCAATAAATGGAAGAACTATGAAGGCCTAAGAGAGTTATGAGGCTGAGTTTGGGTTGACAGAAATTCACTGACTGACTATGAGATAAGTCAAAATTCTGAGGCAGAAGTTGAAACGTTAAGCTGAAAAAAAAAATCAAATTTTGGGTTTGAAAGACACATTTTGACATGTCAAAGTCAAAATTCTGGATAAAAAGTCGATATTTTGAGGGCAAAAGTTGAAATTGTGTCTTTTCATCTACATATTTTTTTTACTTTATGGGTACAAAAAAAGAGAAAGAAAGAAAAAAAAGGAGAACTCTCAACTAAGCCATTTTTTCCATGATGATACTTTTAACTGGCAAAAATTGGCTTCAATACATTACTAATGTTGGCATCATACAAATGTTTCACTTCAAAAAGAAAGGGAGTATTTTACATTTTTATACATCATACATTTTGAGGTTATGAAGCTACTTTGTCATCTGTGAGTATGTTTGCAGGATCTCACAGAGGCCAGGTAGAGACTCCTCTTTTTGGGTTCAGATTCAGATCTCAGCGTATTGTTTACCTGCTTCAAATAAAGGTTAAATAAAATGTTATTGTCAAGTAAAATAAGAAAATGAAGGGTCTCAAACTGCAGGGCTCCAGTGTCCTAAAGACCTGAAACCATCAGTCTGCTGACATTGAAAGCTCTTCCTTTCTCATAACTAAGTCTCATCACCTGCTCTCAGCTTTGGATATGTGTGTTTCCCAACTTCACATCTTAAGGTGAATAAATGAATCAAAGTTAAGGTATCATTGTTTCTGTATAAGATAATGACAGCTTGTGATTAAGCTTGAGTTTGACTCAAAAAGGAAGTTGCATGTTATACTCATTTGATTCCTGTAGTAATTAACTTAGATGCTTTAAAGTCATGACAGCTGCACTGGAAAATTAATGCAACTTCCTCATGATCATTTGTAATTTGATCAAACATAATTGCCACAAGAAAGCTAAAAATAAACACAGTTAGATAGAACTGTCTCTCCCAGCTTGTCCATACTTAAGGTGTTACTTTTATTCCCTTTTTATTATTTTTTCATTCTCTTTTTGAATGTATGACCATAGAATAAATCTGTTTCCTTTTCCTCCATAATGCTCCCCTGTATAGAGGCCTGGCTGCAGAGTCCTTGAGCACACGTTCACCCAGCTCCATATCCCCTCTCCTTCATAAATATGGGCTCTTTTTGCACACAGAGGCTGCCTGGACAATAAACCACAAACACCTAAATTATTTATAGCTGTGATGAATAGGTATCAAAATGTAATATCATGCTGCCTGTTGATTTTCATCCATGTATAATGCAGACTGTGAAGCTGCTGCTGCTGCTTATTGGCTGTGGATGAAGCCGTGTTCCTGCGCTGTGTTCCTGCGCTGTATTCCTGCGCGGCATGCTGCTGCTGCTGCTGCTGCTGCTGCTGCTGCTGTTGCTTGTGTAACTGGCCTTGAGTGATGTAAGTGGACTCTGTGGCCTCTTCAGCTCCTCTTCCATCTCTGTGGACATCTTCACTGTGGTAGGAACAATCATTTGAAAGTCTTTTATTCTTTTTGTTTATTCTCTTAATTTTGTATTCTTTTTCACTTGTCTGTCATCCTCTCATTACAACCAGGCTCACCTTAAGGATGTCCTCTGTGGACTTATCTCTCTGAATTTCCTGCTCAAGTGCTCGACATTTGGACAGCATGCATTGAGAAAAATAAATCTGAGGAGAAGTAAATTTAACTTAATAGACTCCCTGAAATCAGCAATAAAAAAAATCAAGTTAGTGTCTTCACACGAATATATCTAGTATTCAAGTCAAAAGTATTTGTTCAAAATACAAGACTGATATTTTTGAGAACATGAATAATTAAAGTAATGTGAGTCAATCTTTTTGAGTTCATCCACACAGCAAGAGATGATCTTGTTGTCTTTACTGTTTCATTTGGTATTTCTGGAACTAGAAACTGAACTAAATTCCTGACCATACCTTGTTACCATGGTTGAGGAGGGCACACAGTGGACATGAGAGCCTGTTGTACATGGATGAGTCACACAGGTGGCACAAGCTGTCCGTGCTGGCTGTCTGTGTGAACTGGCTGCCTAAACTAACGGGTGTGGACCAGCTTTCTGTGCTCTGTGGTGTTGACTGACGGCCTACACACTACAGCGTGGACCTGCTGCCTACACTACATGAAGTAGATCTGCTGTCTATGCTACATGGCGTAGATGGGCTACACCCAACAGTGTAGACCAGCAACCCCTCATGTTTCATGTAAATGACATAATTAAGCTGATATTACTCAAAACTTCATTAAAAACATCAAAAGATTAAGTAATTCATGCAAAGACTGGTTTTGTTTGATATGCATTAGTGGTGTGTGATACTGCAAAATTTTGTGTTGATCCGATACCTAGTAAATGCAGGGCCAGTATCACCAATCCCAATGCTAATACCAATGCTTTTTACATTGCAAAGCAGTTTGTTAAAATTAATCAAAACAACACACAGACACTAAAACCCCCCTGTTAATGAATGAAAGTGTTAATGTAGAGCAGCAGTGTAAAACAACTTGCACTCGGTGTTGGTCTAATAAATTTGTTGAGCAAAATATATAACGTATTTAATAACATATTTAGGAGAGTGATCAAAAGCAAAGTGAGTCAGAGGAGCACAGGCACAGAAAAGAAGTGAAACCTAAGTATCGATCTCATCGCAAAAGTATTGGTCGATACTGATACTAACATTGGTATAAATATGTTGATATTTTGGATCAATCCAACCACCTCTATTATGCATGAAAAAATCAAGTTGGTTTGACTGGCAAAGTTCATTTACAGCAGTCCATTAATAAAGTATGCAAAAAGTTGCCTAAATTTTCTGAAGTAAATCTAGCAGGAGATTTTTATCAGTATTGTTCATCACTTTTCCTCTTGCTGCTTCTTCTGTTCCTTCTATTTCAGACAGAAAAAAAGACCCTAGTTTCAGGGACAGGTGAATGCCCCCTCTGTGCTCTTGACCTGGTGTGACCTTCTCTTCATTCATATTCTGCTTTCTTTTGTAAACACAGGTCAGCAAACTCAACCTGACTGGTCCAAGTGGATTAGAAGCACTGGGATGAAAAATTCTCTCACATTTTTCTCCACAATTTTATTCCTCTCTTCTTTGTTCACTGTCTCTTCAACTCTTTCTCCCATCTCTGTATTCCCTCATCCTGACTCCATGACCCCTGCCAAGAGTGAGTGACAGCTGTACCTGTGCCTGTGGATGAGTCTCCACCATCATCAGGTTCTTAGAGCCCTGTGAGCTGGTCAGGGCAGAGCGCTGGACGGGAAACAGAGTGAAGGCTTTATCACAGGAGAGAGAGAGGGAGAGTACACAGGCCTGTCTGTCAATCAGCACCAATTGGTGCTCAGAGGCCATGGAGTTGTGATTTAAATCTTATGGCAACTATTTCTAGTGCCGTCATAGTCTGCCGAGGAAGAAGATAAGATATGAAGAAGTCTGATGAGGCTCAGTGTAGATCTGAACCTGGACTGTCATCTTCTTCATTTCAAATTTCTCAGATAATAATAAGAATAACTTTATTTACATGGCAGTTTCCAAAACAATGTCACAAAGTGCTTCACAGAAATTAAAAACTTTGACAAGAAACAAAAGAGGGTACATAAAGCAGAAGTTAAAGAGAAATAAAAGAGAAATGTGAGGAAGAGTAGAAGAGAAACATCAAGCATGTAAAAATATATAACAGGCTAAACACCAGCAAAATAAGGGGAAGAAAAAAACATTTGAAAAATAAAAACCAACAACACTGTTAAACAAATAAAATAAAATAAGGAAAAAACAGAGGATTTAAGACATTTAAGTTTTTTTCTGATTTACCTCCTTAAATCACAGAAAGTTATTAGAGCAGTGGTGTTGAGAAAACTCAGACTGGTGGGTGATGCAGACTGGAGCCATATGTGGTACCTCCTGATCCAGAAGGGTCCTGAAGTACAGCAGGAGCTTTCTGGGTTTGTTGGCAAAGTCCCATGGTTTACACACCTGCACCAGCAGGTGATTTATAATCTCCCCAGATCCCTAGTAAGTGCAGAGCCCCCTCCCCCACCCACCTTCTCCTGGTACAGTTGAGATTACTCACTTCTGAGTTAAGCTGTATTTTTGTCTTTTTTAAACCCCTCTAGACCAAAACAGCTGATTAGTTTAGTGCAGATGGGTGCATGTTTACAAGAGCAGTGTTAAAATAGAGTCAGCTTTCTGACAGCTTACATAAAAACCGGTTTGTTTTTTTAGTTTCTAAGTTGTTTCACAGATGACCCCTTCAGCAGCAGGTGAAAGACTGTAAAACGTACTAGTAAATCTTAGTTAAAGCAAAAAAGTTACCTTAACTTATTTTAGCTCACTCTGTTGAGTCTACTTACTTAAACTTAGTAAAGACACCTTTTTTTGTTGACTTTACTTGAAAATTTTGGGGAACTAATTACCTCAAAATGTCCAAGTAAAGTTTACCATAAATTTTAAGTTGTTAAAGCTGAAAAGAACGAAGTTCTTACAACTCATGTCATGGCAGTAACCTATCAAATAAGGTGATAACCAAACCCTGTAACCGTGAGTGAGGAGGGCACGCAGTGGACATGAGACCCTGCTGTACATGAGTGAATCACACACAAGCTGCCTATGCTCAGTGGAGCACACTGGCTGTCTATGCTCCCAGGCATTGACTGTCTGTCCGCGCTACACGGTGTAGATTAACATCCCCTGCTAGCATTTTTTCCATAATGTACAGTCATACACCATAATTCAACACTTAGTACATGATGGGCAGCTTTAGTGGGCAAATGAAAATTTCTGTTCAAAGTAGAGGCTAATGCAAAACATTCACAGGAATTTTCATCCGGAGTTCTACAGAAGAAAATTACAATTATTGATGTCTTTGGCATCCAGTCTATGCTGTTGACAGCTGGACTAAGCCATGGAGCGTAGACAGTCAGTCTATACCAGGGCAAAGACAGCCTGTGTCACCTATGTGATATATCCATGTACAGCAGGGTCTCATATCCACTGCCTGCCCTCCTCACTCATGGTCAACCTGAGGAATGATTTTGCATACACATCACTTTAATGTAATTTGGTTTATTAAAGTTCATTTGAGTACTGCAAACTCACAAAGAATAAGTTAATCAAATCTACTTAAATTACCTTTTTTAAGGCAATGACTTTGCATATTTTTCAAGTAAAGTTAACTTATTATATTTTACAGTATACCTTCTGTTTCTGAGAAAAACATTCTACAAAGACCAAAGTCTCCTCTTTAGAGGACCATGGTGTCTTTAAGCCTTCAACGCTGGATGTGTTAATGCTGATATGTTTGTGCAAGTGTACTTTGAATGCCCTTTATTCCTAATGGGTTACACAAACAGAAAAATTTGGTTGGTGACAACTTAGATGTTTCTCTTTCAACTGATGCATAGTTGTCACAGTAAACTAATTAGGATATTTTAGGAAACTCCCCAAACAGAAAGACTGTGCAGCAGATGGATGAAATGGAAGCACAGAGAAAAGGAGCAGAGTTTCTCCAAAAATGCAAAAAAGAAGATTGTCCTATCTTACAAAACTTCCACTGAAGGTTATGTGTCTCTGTGAAGTTTCTGAGACAAAAGGAGCAACTTCATGTGAGAAAAGGTAAAGTTTGATGGCAGGAATTTCAGGATGAATGAAGCGCTCTGTTCTGATTTTGTGTGACGTTTGATGCTTGTATTGTATGGTGACATTTTAAGAACAGTGTTCCAAGTTTCATTTGTACAATAAGCACATTTCTTTGTGTTGCTGATATGTAGTAACGTCGGGCAGTGCATAATATAGGGCATGAAGTTTTTCTGCAGTTTCAGGAAATTGTTTCAAGTTGTTGTTGTTCAGCATGAGATTGATTTGAGGCTTGTATTGTTGCAAATCTTTTGATGTAATGCGTCACTCCTTGTTTGTACTGTAATATCCATGAGTAGCTGAATATCTATCTCCTCTACTTCCAAATCCAGTTTTTGTGTCATGATGAGAAGCAGACGTCCATAAGTGACTTGTGTGCAAATAGAGGGAGAAGCTGTTGGGTGCTGGAGGTTCTGGTGATGCTGTGAAATACCTCTTTTACTAAATAAAAGAAAAGTCTTATAAATATTACTGTACATATGTCTGTAAATGTTCAAATTTTCAGTTTATACTGTAAAAATTGTTTGCGGTTTGATTGAGGTGTTTCCTCATCACTGAACGTCTAAAATCCAATCACCTGTTTAATTTTCTTCATTTTAAACTATTTTTCTCGCATATAATATGAAGTAAATTGAAAAGAACTCCAGATATTAAAAGTTCAAAATATCCCAGAAGAAATGGGCCTAAACACTTACTCATAGGACATTGTTTTGACTGTTTATTGTCAAAATAGGCAAAATAGTCCAGGCAAGCTTTTTGAGGCTTAGGTGATGAGGGGTTAAATAGAAGTCATCATGTTCATCACCTGTTTGGAATTTTTAGTGTTTCTTTCTATTGTTTTTGCCAAAGTAATCTTAACTTAAGCAGCTGCTCTTAAACACCACATTTATACTGCAATCTCTCTTTCAGCTACCCAGGTGCTTTGTGGGTGATTCAGACCCCTCTGCCCTTTCAGCCAGAAGGATTTTGAGTTCAGATTGTTGTTGTTGCTGTTCCCCGCCTCTGTAGTTCCCAAACACTGTGTTCAGGATGACTGATGTAAGAGTCAGCACCCTGCTCTACACCCAGCAGAGGGCACCTTCCATCACCCGGGGCCAATGAGACAAAAAAGAGAACTATCAATAAATGGGAGAAGAAAATCAGTAATTAGTTTGGAGGAATAATTGCCTTCATAACTGTAAACCCCCCCCCAACACATACACACACACCCCCAGCGTCCAATTATCCAGGAACAATCAGGAGAAACTCAAACGCTAACAAGTTCTTTCGACACAACAACACGGTGTTGTTGAGCCCTTCTCTTTCTCTGTCTTTCAATAGATTCACCTATCGGCCTTTCTGCTCCTCTCTCAGTCTCTGGCTCTCTCAGGACCAGTGTAATGACAGGGAAAAGGGACTGGGGGGGTAGTGGATGTTTATGCAGTGCAGTAAAATACCCCCATGATTCTCCTCTTGATGAAGGCTATACTTCCTAACAAGAGCAGAGATGACAGCAGATGGGCCAGGCCCCCCAGCAGTAAAGACCCACATTATGGTCACAGGGAAATCATTGGAGGGACAAGGACCGGTAATGAAGAGAGATGGATGCCTGTTATTGTATTGCAGCGGTGATTGGCAGCACACACCTCTTTCTATCTATTTCTAGATCCCTGTCTGCCTTTTAATACTTCCCTGTCCGTCTTAATTTATCTTTGTGTCTTCTTCTTTCTCTTCTTTAATTAACAATTGGAGGACTTGTATCCGTCAAACAGCGCTGCAGACTCCTCGTGCAGCAGTAAACAGCTTTAAGCCATGCCTCGGTAAGCTTGTTTAAACAGCTGATCAAACTCCCACGTGAAGCTGAAAATCTTTACACCTTCCAACAATATGTATCCATGCCCCCACCTCCCCCACCTCCCCGCACCTCCCTGCAACACTTTCCACGCTTAATCTCGCAAATCAATGTCAATTACATCCTGATTATGTTTAGTGCGCCTCACCATTTGTCTTGATTTGGGAGCCATGTAAGTGTGGAAATCAGCAATCCATGTACGTGCTGGTGGGTAGTGCGATAGGGCGGGGGCGTCGCGGTGCCACGGTACAGTATTGTAACTTCAAAGGTCATGTTTGACTGTTTCTGCATCATTAGATATGAAGAGTAGTCCTGATTAACTGGGAAACAGATAAAGGTCAAGCGTGACCGCTCTCCTTCTCCCTCTCGCTCTCCTTCAGGTCGGAGCTGTGCCTCGGCTCCATGTCACACTGTGAAGACAAAATGGCAGCAGCCAAGGGGCCAGAGCAGTACACACTGCGGCTAACGCAGCAGGTACCTGTCTGAATGCTGTCCGCACGTCACTATGCCTTTACGTTGCCATTTTTCGTCCTGTGCAGGTTGAAACGCACTGACTCCTCATGGTCGGATGAGTCTAAAAATACACTGAGTCCACGTTTCCTCGCGCTGTTCCACACACTTTTATCTCCTCCAGCTGTCTTAACTGTGCTTATAGCTCTGAAGCTTTACTAAGTGCAGATCAAATGACACCAAGCATGAAACGCTGGCAGAAAACAGCCTGTAATCCCTTACACTGAGCCCGTAGTGTTAGTGTGTGCTGTGATAAATACAACGTTAACACTTCTGTCATCATTTGTCTGTCAGTGTGATTTTATAATGCACTTATTGAGAATATCACTCCGCTCTGTGATAGTCCTTACAAATGAGCTTGAAATTAAAACAGTCATTTTCATTTCACAATTAGGTCTAACACCTGTGATTCATGCACTTAACAAGTTCTTCATTTGAGTCATTTTCAAACATCAAAGTACTGTAGACTGCAGCTGTGTGAGTCTGGTGTCATAATGGAGCAGCTGCTGTGCGTTGAGCTCATTCTTTAATATGCTTTTCTGTTTTTCAAGCTATAAATAAAGCAGATGATTCTCTGCCCAAGTAATACAATGTCTTTTACTGTCAATTAAATACAGAGGTATGATTTTGTGTACAATCAAAACTACAAATCCTCTTTTAAATATTGTTTGTAATATGACTGAACAACAGTGGAATAATAGCATCCAGCTACAAGACATTTAATTAGAATGACATTTTAGATTAAGACTGATTCATGGGTAAGAAATTGAGATTTTCAATAAATTGAAGTTCAGGAAAAATGCTGAATGTTAATAAAACTGAAGCTGAAGAAAGCAAAAGTGTTTTTGGCCAGACTTAAATGTCAAATGTTGCTGGTTTGCAGTGGCTCAGTGGTACCAGTGTTGCCGAACTTATCACTGTATCCAGCAACTTTTCAGACCCCTCTGGCGACTTTTTTTTTTTTTTTTTTTTTTCAAAAAGTGACTGGTGACAAATCTAGTTACTTTTCTGGTATTGGAAGATACTGACATGAAAGTAGGCAAACTCTTCTCAAGGAGCAGTGGGTGCTGCCGAGGGCCCCTCCCCTCTGCAAAACACTCACAGGCGGACAAGTCCACCTCGCTCCCAGCAGTCCCTCTCAGCTGTAACCACAGCAGATGAATCAGGCATGAGCTTGTCTCTTTTAGGTCACCTGTCCTGAACCTAGGAGAAAGGAAGGATTGATATTTAAAGATTAAAAAAAGAAGCAGAATCTACAGAGGAAAGATAATTTATAGTTATAAACATTCACAGTGATTTGTACTCATTGTTTGTCTCTCCCACAACATACAGCCAAATATCTGATTATGCAAATTAGGCAATCACACCATTTTAAGACTGTTAGGATAGATAATAGCTGCTTTCTTTGCCAGTGGAGCTGGCACCACTAAATGGTACAGTACATTATCTTTCCCCTGAACTTTTGGGGCTTGATCTCAAGTTCTGCTGTCCACCTGTCCATGTGATGTGTAATGTGACACGCTGAGAGTGGGTAGAAAGCTGGAGTAAGCACTTCATACAGCTCACACTGTAAGACTTATGTATATTTACAGCAGAATCCCAACAGTAAGGTGCTGTATTTCAGTATTACATAACAGTACAAGACTGTATAAAGCAACGCATTCTGGGAATGTTGTATCACTGTCAGGGATCTTCTTTTGAACCATGTCCCCTTTTCACTTACGGTTGCACTAAATGTTATGTTGCAGTTAACTAGAGCATTCTGGGTAAAACTTGCCATTGTGATTTGTATCCTGACAGTCATTGTAACCATGAGTGAAGAAGCAACATATGTTTTATAAGATCCTGCTGTCCAGTGATCGAATTCATGGTTAGCCTACTCGGTTAAAAACGTGCCATTAAAGTCTTTGTAAAAACAGGATATCACAGATAGTTTACTGTGCTAACTGTGCAAAACGAAGTGCGATTTCATTTGTTGGCTTAAAAACTACTACACCTCTGCAACCTCTAGCACTTTTAAGGAATTTCTTTTGGAGCTTTTACTAAAACATTCATGAAGCCGGGATCTTTTTGGGTTCAGCTTATTATTTATGCGACTGGCGTGTGTAAAACACGCTGCTCTTCAAAAATAAAACCGTGATCCTTTTTTGCCTTAGAAAATGAAGAAATGTAGATCAGTATTTCTCAGATCACTGCTATTCTACCAAATAAAACTTCCTCTTTTTGGTGTTATGGATGGATCCTGAATAATGATTGTGAAAATAATTTGTGTGGAGGGAAACGGTTGCTGATGGGTGATCGACACTAATCTAAGCTGGAGAGATAGCGGTGCACCGTATGGTCATAAATGCTTGAAAAGTTGTTGGACTTTTACCTGGGAAAAGTTGAGTCCTATCTTTCACTGTAGCTATGTTTATTCCACTGACTGAACCCTCTGTTCAGCATCAATCCACCCATTAATGAGCAAAGCAACATAACAAACCAGCAACAAGGTGCGCGCTGAGGAGCAGGAGCGTGTCCAGAGGTTTTAGACTGGGGTGCCTCAACCCATTTATGCAGAAGCAGGCATGAAAATTGTGAGCTCACACTCAATAAATTACATTTGTTTTCACTTGTTTATGTGTTAAGAATAAAGGATTAAAGGACAACAACAACAACAACAACAACAACAACAACAACAATAATAATAATAATAATAATAATAGTAATAACAACAACAATAATAATAATAATATGATTTTGTTTGGCCTATTTTGTCAAGTTGTGTAGCACTAGTTGGAACAGATGAATAAATGTTGGGTGTGTAAATATTTATTTAACCCACCATTGTTGTTGTATAGATTATTGTTAATTTGGGGAATGATTAACATTGACATGTGAGCAGTCTCTTCACATTTTGATACTACAATGAATAATGATTTCAAAATAAATTAATCTTAATTCAGTCTTTTTTCTCCTGGCTCATATTTCAAAAAGGTTGAGAAACCTAATCAATAATTATTAATATCAAGCGATATGAAACACTTATATTGTGATACATAGTTCAGCCATATTGCTCAGCCCTAATAGAGGGGCCCACACTGATACTTTTTCAGATGGCCCAGATTTCCTAGCAACTGCCCTTATTGAAGTCACGCTTTAAGTGTTCTTATATGCTCTGTGAATATGTCCATGGTATCAGGTGTTTTAGCTTCTTAGGCTGAGTCTAAACCGTCCTTGACTTTGTAAAGACCACATTAATTTAGCATTCAGTGGTCTTTTTCTCCTGCTGTGGTCTGCAGGTCGTTGCCACTCTCTGTCCTTCTGCCTTTGCCTCTTATTCTGCCTTTGGGGGAAAGGTACACTTTATAAATGTAAGCACTGAACCCTGCCACACTATCTTATCTTCCATGGACACCCTTCTCCAGGCAACCAAACCCTGAAGAAAAAAGTGTTGTGTTTACCCACTTAGCAGGTGTGATAAAGAGGGGAGAGTGAATGAAAGGATGGAAGGATCAAGAGGGCAAAGAATTGTGCAAATGTTTACTCCTGCATTCAGTGCGAAAAGAGACAGATAATTAGAATGACATTTAGCATAGCCAACGGTATCTGGCGGGGTTTTCCAGCGCTGGCGTCGTCTCTCGTTTGGCAGCACATCATTAAATATCAACACGGCGTCAGTCTAGGGGCTGCGGCCGTGAACTTCGGCCAAACAAACCCTCATCAGCGGCACCGTGGGTGGCAGGAGAGCTAGAGGTGTGTGGAGTATCAGCGGCTTCCCTTAGCTCCCAAATGAGGTGAAACCGCTGCTTTCTGCGACGGCTGACCCCTGACAAGCACCATCTCCGGGCTCAAGCTATGCAGAGATATCCAGGAGGTCACATTAGCCGGCTAGTTATAACAGAGTGTCAAATGTCTGTCAGCGCATCCTGGGCTAAAAGGCTGCAGCCACACAATGAGTTGTCATCTATTCGTGGTTTAGTAAGTGACAACACTGGACCACTCATAATGTATGGAAGCCATTAGCCCAGAGGAGAGCAGGGCCCATCTATGACATGATCCTCATCTCTTTTCTTTTATTTCTCTCCTTTTTCTCTCCACACTTGAATTAATGACACAGTCACCCAGGAGAGGAAGGGATCTAGTGCTCTCTCCATGTTATTTAAATGAGGCCTAACCCCTTTTCCACTTATGGGGGTGAGGTAGGGTAGGGTGGGGGTAGGAGAGTCAAACACGGCGGAGCAACGAGAGCGATGTGCGCAAGAACACGGCTTTAACATAAGAGGCCAAGCGACCACCGTGTATGTTTTCGCATTAATGCAAACGGGCATATTGATCCTGGATGCTGACTCTGGAATGAAGCCAGCGAGTTCAAGCAAAGCTCATTAGGCCCCCGTGCATCCATCTGGCTGCAGCCGACAACAGAAACACAGGCAGATAAAAGCAGAGAAGGAGAGAGATACAGCTACACCGACACAGAACTCAGGTCACGTACACATATGTCTCAAAGCTATGGAAATGCTCGCGTAAAGGGGCAGCGTTTTGAATATGGAGCTGCATCCAAACCCCTTTTCTCTCCCTCTCTCTCTCTCTGGAGGCTGAAACCTCGCCGCTCTATTGGCAGCTGTAGAGAAGAATATGAAAATGAAAGAGCGCGTACACAGGAACATGTCGACATTAGGCTGACCTCGGCTGCAGCCCGAGGGGCCTCATGAACTCCAGGCTTGATTCTTAAAAGACATTCAAATGTGATGTTTGCTGTTATGAAAAACTGCATGTCCTACAGTCCTTCTGTTCGAAAAATCTCTTTTACATGAAGAAATAAATCTATATAAAAACAAAGCATTGACATTTCTACCTCGTCAAACAATTTCATAGCAGCAGATGCAGGAAACTTCAAGTTATCAGTCTTAAAGAACTGGAAGCTTAAGGACATCAGTTTAGCAAATCATAGGAAAAAAGAATATAATGAATAATACACTGCCTGGACAAAAAATAAAGTCAGCACCAGGATTTAATGGAGCCAACAGGTCCAAGCCTCCTATTGGATAATTACTGCATGAGTGGTTATCTTTCAGCTGGAAACAAGTTATTTAACCTCAGCTGATGAAATGAGTAACTTCTCATGTCTTCAACAACCATGGAGAAAGAAAAGATGTTAGCCTGTTTAAGAAGGGTCAAATCATTGGCATGAATCAAGCAGAGAAAACATCTTAGGGGGTTACAGACACTATTACAGTTGGATTGAGAACTGTATAATGCAATATTAAAAAACTGGAAGGAAAGTGGGGAACCATGTTTAAGGAACTCAATGGATTGGGATCTATCAGTTTGGTAGAAAACCACTAATCAGTAAGGCCAACAGGGAAAAAAAGGCTTCAGTTTGTTAGGGAGCATAAAGATTGGACTCTGGAGGAATAGAAGAAGGTCATGTGGTCTGATGGGTCCAGATTTACCCTGTTCCAGAGTGATGGGCGCATCAGGGTAAGAAGAGAGGCAGGTGAAGTGATGCACCCATCATGCCAAGTGCCTACTGTACAAGCCTATGGGGGCAGTGCTAGGATCTGGGGATGCTTATCTAAGCTTATCTCAACAATGCCACAGCAAATGCATGTTGTAATCAAAGCTAAAGATGGTCCAACCAAATATTAGAGTGTGCAACCTGTTTTTGGCGGTGACTAATTTTTCTTTGCCAGGCGCAGGTGCAATTTGCATCCACCATGTCACCACTATCATATCACCAGGCACAAAATCTCATCAGAATTCATCACACCAAGGCTAACTCCATCTTTCCTGTAGGGGAAAGAGTGAACTCCACGTCCTGTTAAATTAGCAATTCTGCATCAAACAACATATTTAAATACAATGTTTAAGCATCTTAATGAACGTTGAAAGTAGATCATTCACTTAAAGAAACACAATAAACACTACCTGAAACGCCTGCTCTTACTCAGTACACTGTAAAGCACAAGTTGACTTTACTTAAAAATAATATGGAAATTTGTTGCCTTAAAAAGCAATTTTTGTTAACTTAAATAAAGTAGATTTGATTAACTTTTTTTTTGTGAGTTTGCAGTACTCAAATGAACTTAAATACATTACATTATAGGAATTTATGCAAAATCGTTCCTCAGGTTGACCATGAGTGAGGAGGGCAGGCAGTGGATATGAGACCCTGCTGTACATGGATACATTTCATAGGTGACACAGGCTGTCTTTACCCTGGTATAGACTGACTGTCTGCGCTCCATGGCTTAGTCCAGCTGTCAACAGCATAGACTGGATGTCAAGGACATTAATAAATGTCATTTTCTTCCGTAGAACTCTGGATGAAAATATCCATGAATGTTTTGCATTAGCCTCTAATTTGAACAGACATTTTCATTTGTCCACTAAAGCTGCCCATCATGTACTAAGTGTTGAATTATGGTGTATGACTGTACATTGTGGAAAAGTTCTTGCAGGGGATGTCAGTCAACACTGTGGAGCAAAGACAGCTAGTCTACACCACTGAGCATAGGTGGCTCTAGCTTAATTCACCCATGTACAGCAGGGTCTCATGTCCACTGTGTACCCTCCTCACTCACGGTTACAGGGTTTGGTTATCAACTTTTGATAGGTTACTGCCGTGACACGAGTTGTCAAAACTTAGTTCTTTTCAGCTTTAACAACTGAAAAATGTATGGTCAACTTTACTTGGAAATATTGAGTTAATTGGTTTCCTAAATTTTCCAAGTAAAGTCAACAAAAGAAAGTTGTCTTTACTAAGTTTAAGTGAGTAGACTCAACAAAGTGAGCTAGTTAAGATAACTTTTTTGTTTTAAGTAAGATTTACTTTGACATTTTACAGTGTAGCTCTTGTTATACACATTGGATCAGAGCTGAATCAGAGAACCTCTTGTTAGTTCAGAAGAGCGTTTTTAACAGTTGAACTTAAAACAGCCTCATCTTCCTCTACATTTTTGCCTTTTTGTGTTGTATAATATAATATATTCAATGATTAACTTATTTTACAGCTGCTATCAGACCATGTTAAGGGTTAATTTAAAAAGATTCAAAATGCAATATGCTCAAATTGTTTGCAATTTGTATCAAGAATATAAAAAAAAAAATCATAAAAATCCTCTCTTTCATATCTAAGCTTTATTCATGCCTGTACTTCTTTGTGTCTGCATGTGTAATGTCTTATTTCTTCATGGAGCTGCAAACATTCCACCAGGCTGTCTGTTATATGGAGTCGTTCAGCGTCTCTGCAGGATATATATCATCAAATCTTTATGCCGCACACTCAAGTGGCTGAATGCACACGTTCACCGCAGCATCCCATAGAAAAGCTGTCGATAAGTGAGGAGTCACGGCTCAAAATTTGGAGCATGCACGAGTGTAAAACAGTCTCAGTGTTGTTATAGGGAGCTCCAAGGTTTTCACTCTCATTACGGAGGAGATTTGTGCACAGCCAGCTCCGCCGCCTCGTTTGAAAAGAGCACATCAATGAATGCTGTTGTCATGGTTTCCTTTGTTCGGGCTTGCTTGAAGGAGTCACTTTGGATCGCTGTAAACTTGCATTTTGCAAAGACAGACCACATGTGTGTGTGTGTTTCTGTGTGTGTTGGATGTTAAAGGTGACACAGGGACAGAGGATGGCTCTGTGACCAAAGAGTCTCTAACCTTTATACAGGAGAAGAAAAAAAACACACACAAAGAGAAAGAAAAATGCTGTCTGTTTGAACCCACGTCTGACTGTTACTGAATTTCATTTTGTACATCACTCATTTCTTCACTGTTGCTATAGTAACACATCCCTTTAATTGTGCAAAGTATCCCAATTCAGCTAACCATGTGGCTCCAAAGTCAGAGAACAAATGACAAGAGTAAATGTTCATGCCATGTTGTGATTTTCTCTTTTTGTAGAAGCAATTATTTTATTGAGGCTTAGAAGGAAAAAGCCAAAACAGCCAAGAAATGATTAGGATGTTTGTTCTGTTTTATGGCAACACGACAGAGGAAACACAGTCTTCTCTCTCAGGCCATTCACAGCTGTTCGCCTCTGACTCACAGACGAGTAAAAAGCAAATGATTTTCTGTAATCCTTCCAGATGAAGTGACCGTGCAGGAACAGAAAAAAAAAAA
>RPOG01005227.1:0-26753 GCA_008086565.1 Thalassoma bifasciatum | reverse complement strand
AAAAAACCATGCTGTTTAAAACACATGGCTGGCATCAATGGTGGTAATTCACTAAATCTCATTTCACACTTAATTAATGAGTTCTTAATAGAAAAATAAATCTTGAAAACTTCTAAATAATTTAGGGTGCATCTGACCTTGACTACAAAAATATGACAGGTCCCTCTGGAGATTGAAATGTTCATTGAATCTTTTGTTTGGCTTTTGATTGATCAAAACTTAAGCTGTTATGAGAACTGCCAAAGCTTATTTTTTTTCCTCTTACCCAAAACATTCATTTGGTCTTAAGCGGGACAGTACAGTTTCTTCAGTATCTTATTCTATCACACTCTTCCAGCATATCAAAAACGTCCTCACTGAAGTCATTGTACTTCAGGCTGAAAGAGACAAAAGCAGTAGTTAGTTCCTTGTCCTGTTTGCTGTTGCTTATAATCTCTGTGCAAAGAAAAGTGGCTCATTACGCGGTAAGATGTCACCATAAAGGAACTTGAGCTTACTTCATCTCCTCCATGTTTGTGTTGTCCTTCATGACCTGTACGAGGGCCGGGACAGACGCATCAGTCATCGTGTTGTTACTCAGCCCCAGGCTCTTCAGAGTCTGGCTGGCTCTTACGGCAGCACACAGGTCGTCAATACAGGCATCGGTCAGACTGTTCAGCTCAACGCTGTCATTGAAGAGGGGCAAACAGAGTGGAGGTGAATGGAAACTGCAATGTTGAAGAGCAAATGTGGTTTGAGGAGACTTAGTTTCTGAGTCAACTTACTCCAGTTCTTCCAACAGACACATTGGATGTGCAACAGCATCCCACAGATGTTTAACTCCTTTGTCTCCCACATAATTGAGACCAATGGATAGAGACTTGAGTTGTGAAGTCCCACTTTTCAGCACCAAGCCCAGTTCTCTGAAGACCTCCTCAGTTAACTCACATCGTGTCAAGCTGTAAGGAGGAGCAGACACACGAGTAAAGTCTCTGAATGTTGGCAAATATTTGTAAAAGGTGGTGCTTTGATAGAACATGTGACTACCCGAGATTTTTCACTGGACAGTCAGGTCGACTGAGAGCCTGGCAGAGCAGCAGTGCCCCCTCCTGGCCGAGCTCATTCACTGACAAATCCAGCTCAGAGAGAGAGCAGTGCTCTGACATGAGCGCCTCCATCAACAGAGGGCAGCATGCTCCTGTCAGCTCACAAGTATATAAGCTACGAGATAAATCAAACAAAAAATTAGAATGAGGTTTGTCATTCACTTTCAGGACTGTTCTTTTTTGAGATGTTGGTTCATACTTACTCGAGGCCCTGTAGTTTACTAAGTGGATGTTGCACAGCTTTACACAAGGCCTCAACTCCTCCGTCGCCAATGTTGTTCCGTTTTAGGTCCACCTTTCTCAACTCTGAATGTCCAGAACAAATAGCTGCTGATAAAGCTTCCATGGATGCTGCAGTTATTTCAGTGGAATCAACCCTAAGAATAAGAAAAAAGATATTTCTTTAAAACCAGAGCGAAAACTGTACAAGTATTCATAGGAAGCTCTGGAGGAAATTGCTTTTCAAAGTACATACAGTAGCTCCTGTAGTTTGCAGAGAGGACTCTGCAGGGCTTTGCACAAAGTCACTAAGCCCTGATCCCCAATCTTATTGGCCCTGAGGTTTAACACACACAGCTGAGGGGTGCCTGAGATCAAAGAGGATGCCAGATCTTCACAGCATGCTTCCGTCAGTTCGCACACGTCTAGACTAGGTCAAAAGAAGAGAGGACATTAAGAGTTTATTAAGTAATTTCTCCCTCAAAATTTCCTTGCACATCGAGGTTGACGAATTAACCGCAAATTAGACTGAATCTTAATATGGCCTGCTGCAATATTCCAATCACAGACAGTGCAATATTTCTTTAATCTCAAATGTGTCAGAGTACCAGATATTTTTTTTTTGCACTAGATGTTTTATGCCTTACACCAGTGTTACTCAACCACAGAGCAGAGTTGAATAACACAGTCTGTGGTGACAAAAATGATTTGAAAATAATCCATAATCATCATGAGTCTATATAATACCTCTGCCTGGGATCAGATTCTGAAATGAGTGACCAAAAATATCAAACTTTATCATGATATTCAATTTTTGGGAAGTAACTACATGCAGAGAAACAGAGTTTCGTTAGTGGATTTTTAAACAAAATTCTTACGTTTCTCCCTCATGTGTGTGTTTTTCTAATTCAGAATGATAATGATAAAGAACAGAACATCACCCCCTTCAATGTAGCACTTGATTTCAACAGCACATAAGTTGGGGACCCTTGAAATAATGGCACAATAAATTGCAATTGGATTACTTTTGCAAATCGTTCAGCCCATCATCAAAAATAATCTTACTTTAGATGGTGCAGTTTGCTGTCCTTGAGTCCAGCAAGGAGGATTCTCAACATCTCATCACCAAGGCGGCAGTTAGAGAGATCCAGTTCCTTGGTGCGTCCTTTGCTGAGAGCTGAAGCCAGATGAGAAATTGCCCCAGCACTCAGACTGCATCTTGACATGCTGATGGACACCACAGAGTAATTGTTCACATTATTTCCAATAGCTCCAATATTTTACTATCTGACCAACACCATACATACTTTTTAACAAGAGAGATATAATATGACTGATTTCAGAAGAAAAAAATGTCTAGTTCTGTGGTTGTAGACTAAAAAATAGCAATACTACTTGAAGTGAATAATTCTTGTTCCTGTGTTTCTGTGACTTACCTTATTTTTTGTGATATGATCATACTTTGAGCCAGCCTTTCTGTTTGCTCCTCTGTCATTCTTGAGTTGTACAGATAAAACAGCTTCATCTCACCCAGGCACATCACAACATAATTGAGAGCCACACACTCCCGGAGGCTCAAGCCTTCATAGCTGATGCCTCTTCTTGCTGAATGGGTGACAATCTCTTTCACCAAGCTCTCGTTTTGAGCTTGATGGAGCAGACGAAAGTAGTGGTGGTGCTTCTCCTTGTCGTATCCCTCCAGTGTCACCTCTGAGTTGCTTTTGAACCACGTCTTGAAATCTGTGATCTGATTTGAGCTGAAGTTTCCAAGCAGGGTCTCCAAAGGTCGGCGCTGAGTGGGCTCTGAGAGCGCTGACAGGAAGCCATCTAGAAAATCCCCCCTTGTGTGTTTTTCTAACATCTTCTCTGCACCTTCTAATGTTGACTCATCCAAAAAGAAAGACACAGCCAACAAGAACTCCTGCATCACCTGGGAGTGGAAGGAGAAGAAGGGTCTACCTGAATGCTCTAAGTCGACTTGCAAAAAAGCACCAAGTGATGTAGGGGGATACTGGAAACCAAAACTTTCAGTTTCTTCTTTGTCACAGCTGGGTTGCTGCTTGATGAGAAGGTGAGATGCCATTTTGCCAAGGGCTAACACCAGCCATCTATTCATATCTTCACTCAACGACAGCATCTGGATCAGATGAACCAGGATGTCTGTGCACAGCTGAGATATTGTCTCAGGAAGTTTTGCTGCAGCATCCATCAGAGATTTGTATAAAGAGCACACTGTCCAGCAAAATCTTGGGGTGGTGGCGATATTGTAGAAGCCAAGAGTCTTTTCCATGTGCTGCAGTGCCTCATTGGCTGCACTTCCGTCAGCAAAAAAACCTTTGAAGTAGGCCTCCCTTTGTGGCTTTAGAAACCCCAATATTTTCACATGGGTACCACCCAGAAACTTCAGACTCTCCATCGGTCTGTTCGCCACCAGAAAAGCAGCTCCTTTCATCAGTGATCCATGCAGCAGGCTGGACACCAAGCAAGAGAGGGAGACTGTTTGGCAAGGGCTTGAGCAGAGGGTTTGGGTTGAGGGGTCAAGGCTCTCTACGCAATGATCCAGATCATCGAAAACGAACAACACTTCTGCAGGATTCTGCAGGACTGAGGGTAGTAACCCAGACTGGATGAGACCATGATGCTGCAACAATAAGGTCTCCAGGGAAAGCACCTCATCAACACACTTTAACTCCCTGCACTTGAAGTAGAAAACATACTGAAAGTTTTGAAGGTGTTGTCCTTTTGCCCAGTTTAACACAAGTTTCTGCAGAGTTGTGGTTTTACCTGATCCCTCAGGACCAGTAAGCACCAAGGATTTGCTTTCTCCATTCAAAGCAGAGAGGATGGCACTGTCAACCAGGGAGGGTGAGTTTTCTTCTGCATTTCCGTCTGTAGCCTGAGCATCAGTCGTCTGAGGAATATACTTATTGTTATTAATGACTCCCAGAGGCAGATCTCCACCGAGGAGTGTTGATGTGCCCTTTGATTTCAGGATATGAAGCAGCACAGCGTCTTTATCCATTGTGTCGTCCACTGTAGAAAATATAAAACAATCAGACGTTCGCACACAGCTGTAATTTATATTCATATCATGGTAATAATGTACTTTGAAAGGACTTACAGTATTTTTAAGAACTCGGAAGTAGTTACCTTGTTGTAGAAGTTACGCTGTGTTATAAAATAACCGACAAGAACAGGAAAAAGGGATCAAAGTTTGCAGGACGAGGTTTTGCGCTGTAAAAAAAAAGTTACGCCCCCAAATTATGAAGCTGTTCTAACCACAGGTTGACGCCGACAGAAAGGGCGTGTACGAGAGGAAACACTGCGCCAACAACCATATGGCCAACAACAACCAGATAAGAGAACTCGACGCTCGCGACACTCAAAGTCCTGCATGTTGTTATGTTTGCCCTCCATTTTGCCTTACAGGCGAGAGGCGGGAAATCATGTACAGGATAGTTGATTTGAATATTTGTTTTTCAATATTTATGTCTTGCATGTTTCTGGAAAACAAAAATGGGTGAGGGACACTAGGAAAGAAAGGAGAAAAGTAGCCAACATTTACCAATGAAATATATTTGGGACATTCGACCAGAAATCTATGGAAGCCCATCATGCCAGTCCCAAAATAAAGAAAAAAAAGAAAATAAAAGAAAAGTGAAAAACTGGCTTTGTTGGAGATTTTTAATGTCCGTATTAAGTCAGGATTTTGAGATGAATATCAAATTTATGAGACAAAAAGTCTATATTTTGAGGTCATTTTTTGAGATAAAAGGTCAAAACAATCAGATAAAAAGTTGCATATTAATCTAAGTTGCAATGTACACACGGTCCATTTCTTTATGATAATAAACAGCAACTAGAGCTCATTCCAAAGTAAAGCTACTGATTATTAAGGTTTCTCCCTTTCAACTGTCTCAACATTTTGACTTGATATAGAAAAAATATCAACAAACACAGTTTTTCATTTTTACTTTTTCACTGGTGGAAATGGGTTTCTATACAAATGTGCATTATTTATCCCAGAGTAGTTGGAAAGGAAAAAAACCTTAAAGGATCCAAAAACCTCTTAAACTAATTTGACTGGTTACTAGCTGGTTTTGTGAGGTGTTCAGCAATGGAGTGCATCAATTTCTAGATTTGCAGATGTTTTTTCTTTGTTAAAATCTGTCCTGCAGGTGACCAATCCATAAAATGGGGTATCCCAAAAACTTTAGCTGCAATGTCTAGAGTTTTTGTCATGAAATTGACATTTTTAGGTTAAAATGAAAAAGGGATATTTATATTACTGAAGCTATTTAGGCCTTTATGAATCTTTCACAAAGATTGACTTAAAACTTAAAGTTACACAGAAATAATAACACTAATCAACTAATTATCTCTCAGTCTATCACTGTCTGCTAAAACATATCCATTTTTGTTTTATATTTCTTTATTCAAATACAGAAAGAGGCAAGCAATGTGGCATTTGAGAAAAGAAGAATAAAATTATCCCAGTTACAAACACATTTGGCTGAGCTGTGCAGTTGCCTATGGGAGAGTCCAGTTTTAAGTCCATAATGATCCAGAAAGTTGGTGTGCTTCACTGTATTATTTACAATTTAGTAAGTTCTATCAATAGTTTCCACTGTCTTGATGAGGATTGCACTTGGCCTTCGCTTCTGGTAGTTTTCAGCTGGAGCCACTGGGGTCACTGGGGTCACTGGAGACAAAGAAAACAGAAAAATAAATCAAAGCTTTCACAGTGTGTTTCTGAAAACACTGAGGTGAGTTATGTGTTTAAGATAAGTAGTGATGTATCATGTATATTATAAAAATAAAAAAATACCTCTTGTGGGCACTGTATGGATGTTGAGAACAGAGTCATATCCAAGTCTGTCAGGGAGAAATTGGGAAATACACATTAGTTTTAGCTTAAGAATACTGAAAAAGCTAGACATGATTTGAACAAAAAGAGAGGCTCTGTGTTCACAAACCCATGAGGGACACTGTGAGGGAGACATTTCAGAAAGGCCATTGGCTTCCTCAAGACATTGCAGTGTTAAAAAATATTTGTTTGAGACCTGTAGGGGGCGGTGGTGAGCTTGATACAGATAGAGCTTATGGGGGTATGGGTAGGTAGGAAAACAGGAAACATTGAGTTATGCCATGAAGAGTTTGATCTACTGCTTCTCACCTCTCTTCTTCTCCTTCCAGCAGAGTCTTGTATGTAGAGATCTCGATGTCCAGCGCCAGTTTGACATTCATGAGCTCCTGGTATTCTCTGATTTGCCGAGCCATGTCCTGCTTGGCTTTATGCAGAGCCAGCTCCAGGTCCCTAATGCGGGTCTTTGCATCCTGCACGGCCTCCTCCCCACGATGCTCTGTTTCAGTCACCTGGTCTTCAAGGTTTGCTCGCTGAAAAAAGTGCAGGGTGGAGTATGTGAATCATACTACAAAAATAGAGGATTGGGAATTTCTAATCCCAGGTGTGCTATGTTTGAATAACTTGTTTTTTTCAATGGATGAAAATATTAAAATCAGTGTCAAACATTTGCTCTTCTAACATATTCATCTTCAACAGATCATAAACCAAAAACAATTACTGCTGAAATTTAAATGCGTGCATTTCTCTGCAGAAACATAAACCTGAGACACTCATTACATCAAGCACTCTTTAAATCCTCCTCTGACCTGTGCCTGAATAGCATTGATCTCGTTCTGCAGGCGGCTGATCATCCTCTTGAGCTCAGATATTTCCCCCTTAGTGCTTCGCAGCTCATTGCCATACTGGTCGGCCTGCGCAGTCATCTGGTCAAACTGGTGCAGTCAGAAAACAGAGGAGGAAACATGAGAGATAAGTTATCAGGTTTGACAAGGTTGGTTTCACTCAAAAGTAAAGATATTCTGGTCGGTTTACAAACTTTTCCCAATACATCTATCTGAGACGCTTGCTCGCCCATCAGTTTTATAGCATAAACAGTGTTTGTTTGACTTTTTCACCTTGGTTCTGTGCCAGCTTTCTGCTTCCTCACGGCTGCGGGTGGCGATGTCTTCATACTGAGCCTTTACATCAGCCACGATCTGATCCATGTTGAGGCCACGGGAGTTGTCCATCTGCACCACCACAGAGGTCTCCTTCAGGCTCTCCTGCAGCTCACGCAGCTCCTGTTTGTAAAGTACAACACATGCAACCACAGCATGAAGAGAAATCCACTTGTTGATATTTCACTTGACTTGAATATCAGAAATTTAGAAAGATACTAAGTGATGGTTACGTACTGCATCATAAAGAGACCTGAGGAAGTTGAATTCATCTCTGATAAAAGCCACTTTATCCTCTAGATCCACCCTGGAAAGGTAGCCTGCATCCACATCCTACAGGTCGTAAAGGTAGAAAAAAAATTAGAAGAAACATTTCTGCATGAATCTTGACAAAACTGCCAATATAGAATAACTGGAAGTAACTATTTCATCCGTACTAAGCAAATTTAGAAAGCAACCATCTATCATATTCATTGTAATGGCATGCTGCACCTTTTTAAGCAGGACAAACTCATTTTCCCCATCAGTCCTCCTGCTGATCTCACACTCGTACCTAAAATAGTATGAAACCAAAACATTACTCCTGCACATCTTATCAGTTCTTATCTCTTCATCATCATATGTTTGAGTCTCTGCTTGTGCTCTGAACTCAGTTGCAGTGATTCTCTTACTTGGTTTTGTAGTCGTCCACATTTTTGTGCATGACACTGTTCTCCATGTCCAGTCTCTGTTTGTCATTCTTGAGGAATTCAAGGTGTTTCTGCAAGCTGGTGACGTAGGACTTAAGCATGGGCTCAACATCAGAGGTGGCAGCGGTCTGTCCCTGCAGTAGCTGCCACTTGGTTTCAAGCATTTTGTTCTGCTGTTCCAGGAATCTCACCTATGACACAAATAGTATGTTCTGCCTCGAAGTTAAAGCAAATAATCTGTGATTGAAGAGAGTTAAAGAGACATTTCCTCCTACCTTGTCAATGAATGAAGCAAAGCGGTTGTTCAGACTCTTGATCTGTTCTTTCTCCTGGCTGCGAACAGCGTGGACGGAGGGATCGATGTCCACGTTGAGTGGGGTGAGCAGGCTCTTGTTGATGGTCACTGCTGTGATCGGGGCAGCCTGGTTGTATCCGTTGCTCATCTTTGGGATGGTGTAGGCTCCCATAGACATGCTGCTGAAGCCCCCTGCCGACCTGCGTGGTCCTGAGTGGGTGCTGCGTTTGCTCCTCAGGCTCATGGCTGCTGGAGAGGATGCGACAGAGTCCAGGGTGTCTTTGAGCTCTAATGTGCATCACTTATCTTTCTCGGGGCTACTTTATAGGCAGCTCTGGGTGTGGTATGATAATAGAGATATGTGGCTCTTCAATGTGGGTTAACCAGTCTGACACATGCCTCCTGTTCTCCCACCTACCCCAACTGTGAAAGTTGCATTGTCTTTGATGTACAACAAGAATTTGCTCAGTCGCAGGTGGGAGGAATTTGAGCGATGCATTGCAGGTGTTTACCTGAGAGAAAAAAAGTAGAAAAGAAGAACACAAAGTTAGTTAAGAAGTCATCAGAGGGTCAAAATCAGAACTGAGGATAAGCTAAAGCATGAGTTAATCATAATTAATGCGCAAATTGGCTTAACACCTGATTACATCTTGGTGTCATTCAGTGTGTTCACTACTGCAGGGGCTGTGAAAGAGCAAACAGTAAGCGAAAAATAATTGCTAAGTAGAACAGCAAGATCTCACACAGCTGGGGGGGAAAGGTCTGGTTACTGGCTTAGTTGATGAAATATCAAAGATTTTGTCAGATATTCTCTGATTCCAGCTTTTTAAACATAAGATTCACCCGTCTATGAAAGTTAGCTGGATATCTTTTGTTTCACATTGAATCAAGATAATAAAGGTTGGGTGACCAAAGGTCCTCTTCTGCCCAGACATGTCCTCCTTTTTGGCTGTAAAATATGCTTCAACTTCAAGATAAAAAGTAGAATTTTGACTTTTTGTCTTATCGATTTGACTTGTTATCTCAAAATTTCAACTCAGTATGGTAGAAAAACCTCTTCAAAGCCAATTTCTCATTTTTAAATTTTAGCTTGCAGAAATGGAGGATCTATACATTGTTTACATTTACATTAAAGAAAATTGTCTAACACAAACAGAAAAGAGTGTTTTAAATAAATGTGTAGGTTATGAAGCTACCTCGTCATCTTTGAGTATCATTTTTTTTCAGTATTTTTTCAGTATTGACCAGGTAGGGGGTCCTCTTTTGGGTTTCTTTTTAGAATGACCATTATAAAGGACATTTTTTGTAGTTCAGGCAAAAAGTAAAAGACACTCACTCTTAAAAAGAATTCACTAAAACTCACAACTAATTGATGGGGGATAGAGAAAATGGGGAAACAATGCACAAATTGAAAAAAATGATAAAACAAAATGTTAATTGTAAGCAAATAACAATTTTCTGTCAATTAACTGTCGATAGTATAAACATTTATAGGTTAACTCTTAATGATTGGAGGTAACATTGTTTTAGTGAATGCATTTTAATACCTGCCCAAGAATTAGCCTTTGGCAACGAATGCAACTCATATATAAGTAGAGTGATTATGTGACACTTTAATATTGTCATTAATCACTGATAGCAACAAATAGTTGTGCACAAGAATCTGGGCCGTCCTCTTGGTGTCAAGCTGTCTTGGCCTTGACAGTCATTATGCAGTCATCCTCTTAAAAAAACAACTACATGGAAACATATCACCTGCACAACCTGTTGAGGGTTTATTCTTGAACTTTGTGAAGACTGTGTGCCGGAGGACCTGAGCCGTCTACACAAACACCACTCCATGTTTAAGGTAGGGAAAGCTGTTATTCTGTGTGTGGGTATTTTTTCAGCAAAGTGTAAAAATGTTAGCATGTTCAATAATTCATTGTTCCTCTTTTAAGATATGAAGATCGCTGCGTTCAATGTCCAGAGGTTTGGGCTGGTGAAAGTCAATGATTCTGATGTCCTGTCAACTTTAGTTAAGGTAAAGCCGTCTCATCAGCATACTTTTGTGAAGAGATACAGCAAATGTTTGTTGTGCTCTGCAAAGGACTTATACATTGAAAGACAAATAATTGTGGAAAAATACATTTTGGGATTTCATGGTTTGTGCAAGTAATAATATTTTTGAGTGGTAGTCGAGAGCAACTGTAAAGGATGAAAATATTTTTCATTCATTCCTCAGTAATTATAGTTGTTATAAATGTCTCCTCTATTTCTTGTTTTGTCTGTAGATTGTGTCAAGATATGATATTATTCTGATCCTGGAGGTTGTGGATGTGAGTGGGGACTCAGTGAAACTCCTTTTGAAAGAGCTTAACAGGTTAGAGCTACTTTAAAAGAAAAAGAAAAATAAAAAGAAAGGATTTATGCTTTATGAATGCTTACTTTGCTGTCTCAGAGTCAACACCAGCCACCACTACGCTCTGCAGCTCAGCACTCGCCTTGGCAGAAGCAGATACAAAGAGCAGTTTTTGTTCCTGTACAGGTGAGAGTGATTCTTATCACCAGGCTTTGGTTTCTGTTTTTAAACATTCACTTTAAAGTATTTTTGTCTCACTCAAAGGGATGATGTAGTTGATCTGATTGACTGCTATCAGTACGAGGACAACCAGGTGAATGATGTGGATGCTTTCTCAAGGGAGCCTTATATTCTCCATTTCAAACCACGCAACACAGGTAAGTATCTGCACCACATTAAAACTCAAATTAAGAGTACAAATTTTCTTTTGATTTGATTGTAAGTAAGTTGCTGTGGATGTTATGTCACTGATGTCTGTGGTATGTGTGAGTCATGTCTGTGCATGGAGGTGTTTGTTTTCTGAAGATGAATGAATCTAACTCAGAATGACAGGTGACACAAAAGAGCTTGAGGCAGGTTTATCAAGTTAAGTCAGTCTGTGTCTGCTTTGTGAATCTACACCTTTCTAAACATATAACAAAGACCAGGTCTGTAGTGAAAAGGACTGTTTTGGTTCCAGTGCTGAAGGATATAGTGCTAATCCCTGTGCGTACCACACCATGGGACTCAAAGAAAGAGCTGGACGAGCTCTACGAGGTTTTCCTTGCTGTTAAAGACAAGTGGAAAACTGATGTGAGTTGCATGGTTATCCTGAAAGTGATGCTCAATACCCATATCTCAAATGAATTATGAATCATCATGAGCTTCTCTGATTTTACTGATTTTAAAAAATGTTCATATATGATTTCCTCCAGAACGTGATGATCCTTGGTGATTTCAACGCTGATGGTGCATATGTCACCCACAAGGAAATGAAGGACATACGTATCCGCAATGACAACAATTTCCATTGGCTGATAGATGATGATGTGGACACGACTGCAAACACATCAAATGACCACACCTATGACCGGCGCGTGCACATAGATCATTTCTTATCACTTATATCCTCTTTGAATACTTAAATCATTATTTTTAAGGTTATTTCATATCAAGATTATTTATAATTTGCTTTTGTTATTGTTGTGAACTAACAGTTTGGAGTTTATTCTGTAATTTATAACAGGATTGTTGTGTATGGAGATGATATGCTGGCAGCTATTGTGCCAAACTCAGCCAAACCATTCAATTTCCATGAGGAGTATTCTATGACTGAAGAAATGGTATGGTCACCTCCTGATAACTGACAACCTGTGCAGATTGCTCCACTTATTAAGTTTTTTACATTAAGTTTTATTTTAATATGCACACATTCCCCCAGGCCCTGAGGGTGAGCGACCGCTACCCAGTTGAGGTAGAATTACACAGCATTCCTCCATTCTGGATGACAAGGAGCCACGAAATAGACGTTGGCAACCGTTCATCAGGTAACAGAGCTGTCACAGGTAAAAAAAGCTGAACTGTAATTTGTCCTCTTTTGGTTGCTGATAGACATCAAGGGAAGTATTTCAGACATCAGCTGATCTAGGAGCTCTTTTGACATTTACTGTGTTACTGTGGGCTGTGTTCCCTCTTTAAATGACAGGGGTAAATAGCAGTGAGGAGGAATGCTTGGTATTTGAGGGTGTTCCCTTCCTTCACACTATATTTCACGGCTCATGTTAAAGATTTTACTCATGCCCAATTTGCTGGAAGCATTTACCTTTAGACCTGAGTTTTAGACAAAGCTAAAAATGCTCCTATTTACAAGAAAGAAAAAGAGTATCATTCATCATGGGTAAAGTCAAGATCAATATTCCAACAGGCATCTTCTAGGAAAACCTTTTGTATCTTGGAATTAATGGAGGATGTGGTTGTATTCTAAATAACTTTTTCCCCACCACTTCCAGATGATTTGCAAAGTGATGTGATGCAACTGCAGAAGGAAAACCTCCTGTTGGAGCGTGAGAAACTGCTCCTTCAGATCACATTATTGAAACAGCGGCTGCTGTCCTCAAGCTGAAAGAATAAACACAAGACCCCAACGCAACTGTATTGTTGAGCTGTTTTATTCACTAAGGTTTTTTAAAGTAACTGTAAAATTTGGTATTTATTTTGAAAATGAATAAAAAATGTCACAATATGTTGTCTCAGTATTGGCTGAAAAGATGTTGTGTATAGAAGTCTATAATCCAGTTTGGCTTGAAGTTCTGATTGTTTAAACTGGTTGGGGTAAAGAATCCCATTTCTGCCAGTTAGAAATATAAAAATGAAAAACTGGCTTTGCTGATGCTTTATTTTGTCCATATTGAGTCAAAATTTTGAAATAGAAAGTCCAATTTATTGCATAAATTATGAAAATTCCAAGTTTTTATCTCAAAAATTTGACTTATCTAAAAATTTTGACTTATAATCTTGTAATTTTGACATTTTATTTACAAATTACAACTTTTTAACTTAAAATGTATAACTTTTCTCCAAATAGCATTTTTATTCCTTATTATTTTCTCTTTATGAACTCGAAACTGTTTCTTTTAATTATTATCCGTGACTTTTTATACCAAAATTTTGCTTTATCTCTTGATTTTGCCTTCTTTCCTCATAATTTGACTTTTTGTTAAAAAAAATGACTTTTTATCTTAAAATTTGGACTTCCTTGCTTATTATTTCAACTTTTATCTCATTATATTGCCTTTTTAAAAAAAATAATTTTGCTTTTTCTTTTGACTTGATTTGGACCAAAATATTCTTGGGCCATCTTTTAATTTTTTTTTAAACAGGTGGGAACTGGCTTCCGTATGTAGACTACAGCTTAAGTGTTGTAAAAGAAATAGATCGAAATTTAGAGACCAATTACCAAGACCAAGGGGGAAACACCTAAAAATAATGACAAAAATTGTATCTATGATTTTATTATTATTATTATTATTATTATTATTATTATTATTATTATTATTATTATTATTATTATTATTATTATTATTATCATTATTATTATTATTATTATTATTGGGGCAAGTTTCCAAATTTTGACATGGTTCAAACGTGCTTTGATAGTAAATGCATCAAATTTTTCAAGACCTCTCTTCAAGATTGTTCAACACGTTTGGTTCAGTTACTGTTGATGATTTGTGCTGCATTCAGGAAAGCTCCGACTTTTAAAACTTTCCAACCGCTAAAGCGAGCTGCTATATCAAATTCCGTGGATGCTATATATCTGTGCCTAAGTTTGTGTAGACGCTTTTTGCTATCAGCAAAAATTAACTTTGACACACACGTTCATTGGAAGTAAGTAAAATGGTGCATAATAGTTTCTGCTCACGTTTTCGCCGTTGCGTAGATACCGGGTCAGTACTTTTCCCTATAAACCGTGAAGTAGACACTAGTCACGTGACAACTGGATGTCTCTGACCAAAACACTGAGCAGCATAGCAGCTTGTAAACAACTGCAGGAAGGTGTGTCAGCAGCAGTGAACTTTCCTGACCGTCGATTGAGCAAACTCTACAGCTTCACCAACCCATCGCCCACCTGTCCGACAGACAGGCCGCCTCAATGCAGCACAGAGCCCCGAAGACACCGCGGAGATCATGGATGTGCACGATTTGTTTATTAGCTGCAGAAAGGGCGACATTTGCAGAGTCAGGTAGACGACGTGTCTGCTGGTGTTGGTGTGGCTTTTTCTGTGTGTGGGCTGGCTGAAGGAGAATTCAATTTACGCATTCTGTGACAAGGCTGAACTTGTTTTGGATGACTGGGATGTTTTCAGTGAAGCTACACGGCTGAGCTAGCACTGGCTGTGGTGACCCAGATGGTAACTACGTCAAACATTAACGTTTCTGGGTCAGCTTCCTCCTCTCCAAATGTAACTTAGGTTATTTCATTAAGCTAAATCGTCATTTCTCTATCGTGACATGTTGATGTATAAAAATTGGGGACCAAACGTTTTCTTTTGTTTTAACTTTTACAGACAAACTGCAGATACACAATAGTGCCACTCTTTGGTGGTTATAACTAGTGGGAGGCACCGAGTATTGTCTGCAAAGCTGGCACAGTTGTGTCAGCTGAAAATTTAAATGTCTCAAAATTAAATTAAATAAAACTTTTACTACGAGGTTGAGGCATCATTTTTATTTGAGCACAAAGAAAACATATATTTGTCTTTTTTTTTTATCAAAGCATTTAGTGACATTATTCTTGAAGCCCATTTCTGAGAGTTAAAAAAATAGAAATTAAAACTAGACTTTATTCAAAGATATTTTTGTGCAACATTTGGGCAAAAAAATGTGGGCTAAAAAGTCAAAATTGGGAGATAAAATCAAAATTATGAGAAATTTAGTCTACGTTTTAGATGAAAAGTCAAAATTGTGAGATAAAGTCAAAATTTTGAGACAATAAAGTCGAAAATGGTGAGCTAAATAGTCAAAATTATCAGATGAAAAGTCAAAATGTGAGACAGTAAAGTCCAAAACATGCAAAAAAGTCAACAATTTGACAATTTTGATTCTAAAATAGGCAAAACAAACAAACAGAATAATCTCAACAATACTAGTTTTTCGTTTTGGGAGTAGAAAATGGGCTTTTACACATTCTTTCGGTCACATTTTGGAAAATTTACCCTTCAAACAGAAAAAGAGTGTTTTAATGTATGGGTTACGAAGCTGATTTGTTGCGTCTTTGGGTATTTTTGCATGATCTCCAAAAGGTTGGTTAAGGGGTCCTTTATTTGCATTTTATAATATTGTCACCCTTTGTGAACAATTTATCATCTCCAGTTATGCAGCCGTCCATGTTCCTACTGACGGACAGCTGTGTCAACTATGTTGTCTACTTTTACAGATGTTAACATGCTCTGTTTGAAGCATTTTTTTTCATGTTGCTTATAAAAGATGGAATATTTATGCTATAAAAAAATTCAAAATCAAAGGAATTCCTGTAACCTCGCTTGTATTTTGTTTTATTCTCTAGGTACCTTGTTGAACAGAGGGATGTGGACCTCAATATAAGAGATAAATGGGACAGCACCCCACTGTGAGTACAGTTTAGTCTATTTAATTCTCAGGCTAACAGCATCATATAGCTAATAGCTATGACCTGATCACTCTCTTTACAAGGTATTATGCCTGTTTCTGTGGCCACGATGAGTTGGTCCAGTACCTATTGGCGAGTGGTAAGGCTATAATTTAACTGATTTTGTTATTGAAAATAACTTTAAAAACACTGAAATTTCATGCACAGCATCATGACTGCAGTGGGTTTTATCTATGCTAATATAATAATTTTTCTTTGCTTTAAGGTGCCAAGTGTGAAGCCAATACGTTTGATGGTGAAAGATGCATGTACGGCTCCCTCACTGACTCTGTTCGACGCTTGATCAAAGACTATAAGTGCGTCAGTGTTCGCGCCATGCAGAGGGGGGATTACAATTACTTTCTGCATATGTAAGTTACACTTCTCCCTATATTCTCTGGCAGTTCATAATGAAAACTGAGATGTAAGGAGTTCAAAAACAGCATACAGTTTGTACCAACACTTGCATACATTATGTAATTTGAACCTTGATGCAATTTGGTTTAGGTTACTGGAGCAGGGTCAACACAGTGACGTTAAGTTCCTGGTGCATGGCCAAATATTTACAGCCCACAGATGTATCCTGAGCGCACGGTCAGAGTATTTCACTGACATGTTTGAGACCAAGTGGAAAGGGAGGAACTTGATCACCCTCAAACACCCTTTGGTAGATGACTATACTCATAAATATATAAGTTCTGTTTTGTCATGAGTATTTTGTCATGTGTATTAATAAAGCAGTTTTGATTTCAGGTCAAGCCTGCTGCCTTTGGAGCCTTGTTGCAGTATTTTTATACAGGTAAGTGTAAAAGGTCTGCTTTTTTAAATTAAAACCACCTGGTTAAGCACAGTTTCAAGATTTGTTTGAAGTTATGTCTTTATTATCATTCTTAAATGTATGCATAAAAAGATAACTGACAAAAAGAGTTCATATCCATGGGATAAACTGATCTTAACCCATTCTTATCAGGAAATCCATGAGCAATTTTGGGATAAATAAAAAGGGAACTGACAATGTAACAGACCCAGCGCACAGGACCCAAGATGATTTGTCAGCTACATTATAGATGCCAAAATATATTTTTGCCTCTGTTTTTTGCAGGGATTCCTTTTTTTATTGTGTGTGGTGGCAGGATTTTGTTCCAACATGAAATTAGTAATTATTCCTCCTGTTTCCACTTGACTGTTCATCTCTTAATAACATGCTTCATTGAGCAAATTGAGGATACAAAATAGTGATGTGCTATGTGCAAAGCTCATTCAAGGATTACCTCAAACCAATGGTTCAGTCGTGTGAGTTAGGAAATTGAGTGGTTTTCTTTTAAATTGCAAAACACGTTTTACTTGTAGTTTGCCCAAAGAAAGAGACCACACAGAGAGTATGGTCAGTCCAGTTTTACCAGGGGACTAAATGTCAACGTGTGTTTCCAAACAATGCAAAACAACATGCAAGCACTGGTCAGCAGTGAGTATAACATCCCCATTTCTTATCCATCCCTGTTACTATTACAGGACGAATGGATATTGACATGAGCCTTGTGGAAGACTCTAAACGACTCGCTAAGCAGTGCAAAATGACTGACCTCATAGAAGAGCTGGAGAATAAATGGAAGGAGGTGTGTGACTTTGGTAAGACAGTGCTTAAAGCTGCATTCACCTTCTCACTTTTGGGATTCATTTAACCTTTGACCCCTTTTTAAACTTTGATTAAGTTTTCCAATCTTGAATGATGAACTGTTTCCATCTTATATCCCATCTTTCCTCGTACTGAAGTATCAAACAAACCTGGAGTCTGCGTGAAGGTTCTGAGTCTGGAATCTCGTAGCTGTCAACTTCAGGAGGAGATGGCTCAGTTAGCAGATTGTGCACTTCCTACTGAACTGAGGGTGAGACTATTCATGCTTGAACTTCTTTTATTGCAGGTTTTAAAGAGCCTTTAATTGACACTGAGTGATTCTTTTTAAATCATACAGGTAGGATTTGGTGAGCTGCCCTTTAATCGAGTCGACCGCTTCCCAACGTACCCTGACATCTGCTTCAAAGTCAATGACTTCAATTTCTTGTGTCATAAGGTAGAAAACAACAACAAAAACATAACATTCTTCAGTCCCTAAAATAATCTGCAGACGACAAAATTCCTCTCTCTTTCATTTTATCCATCTTCTTATTAAAATATGTGCCCACAGGCGTTCTTCTGTGGACGCAGTGATTACTTTAAAGCCCTTCTGGAGGACCACTTCAGTGAGGGGGAGCAGCTGCAGTCTCATCCCAGCACCCCAGTGATTACTTTACACAACATTACCCATGAAATATTTATTCATGTCATGTATTACATCTACACGGATGACACTGAGGTAAGTGTAAGAATCCTAATTTTGTTTTGTTTGTGAATTTGGGAAGGGGGGGGGAGGGATGTATGGTTTACTTTCAGTCGGGAAGTTAAGAGCTACTGCGCTGTAAGTGTACTGGCTAAACCATAATGAGGAAAAAAAAGGAAGGCTCACCTGCCAGGCTTGTTTATGGTTGACAAACTGGTTTCTGCCTGTAGACGTGAACCCATTAAACCAAACACTGCAAAAACTGAAATCCAAGCAAGTCATTATGTCTTTTTTATAAGTAAAACGTGTCTTATTTAACTTGATACAAGCCACATTCATGAGACTAGTCCATAAAAATGTTTTATTTCAAGTTATTTTGAGCTAAAACTTATGTCTGAATTGCTTGAAACATGTCACAAAAATCTACCAATGACGTGAAGAAAGGTTCTTGTATTGGGACATTATTTTAATTTGAAAAAACTTGACAAGCAAGTTTTCCTACCCTATTGGCAGATTGTTTTTTACTTGCAATTCAGACATCATTTTGTCTCTAAATAACTTGAAATAAGACATTTTTATGTACCAATCTGGGGAATGTGACTTGTATAAAGTCAAAAAAGGTTGTTTTTTTTTACAGAAAACAAGACAAAAGCTCTTGCTTGGATTTCAGTTTTTGCAGCGTAACAAATTTCTCTAGGTACAGATATGAGAACTATTATGGTGTTAAACATAATTTTTATCTAATATCCAAAAGATTATGTTGGAATAAAACTTTAACAACTTTTCTCACTGTTGTAGCCCATAGAAAATGTAATTATCAAGTCCACAAGACTCAGATTTTGAACACATTAACAAATGATAGACTGCTAGATGGGAAGAAAAACAGTTGACACTTAATTGGTGAATAAGTGTGTTCCTGTTCTTTGGCTTAAAGGTTTTTCTAAGGAAGTAGGGTAGTAAAATATATGAGTGCATTATCCCCAGGTGAAGACCCAGCCCAGCCCAGAGGCTTAGCTGTCAGTGGTTACAGCCAGTTCTGCAACACCGTTAAATAAATGTAAAGGAAGTCTGACCCAAACATTAGTACTTGTGTAACTGTATACTCCAATGAGAACATTCTTTGCCTTTCTATTGGCTGTCAACAGCTTGGTTTTGGCATTTTTTTCACGTGTGGCGTTTGCACCATGCTTTAAGAGTCAAATTTACTTCACCTTTTATGCTGTCATATTGTGAATTTTGAAATAAGTGCATGTCAGTAAAGTGTGACACAATTCTAATCAACGTATACAAAGTATTATCAGGCCCATTCAAGAACTAACACACTATACTGAGATAAAGCAAACATATCTTAGGTTCTCCCAGTGAGTGCCCACAAATAGTCTTGTTTTCTCTAGCTTTCTTTTAATTTTACTCATTTAGATACACTAGATACACTTGAACAAACAGCTGATGCAAACTGAAATGTTAATGATTATCATGAAAGCTGACTGGATTTTTTCTTTTTCTTTTTACATGCAGTTATCAGCAGAGAATGTGTTTGATGTTCTGTGCGTGGCCGACATGTATCTGCTGCCGGGGCTGAAACGCATTTGTGGGAAAACTCTTGGTAAAACTATATGTGAGGAAAATGTTCTATACATGTGGAAGATGGCCAAGCTTTTCCGTCTGTCTCGCCTGGAGGATCAATGCACACAGTACATGGCCAAGATCATTGACAGGGTATGTTACTGTGTCCTTTTTCACTTGATGGGGCTCTGTTTTAAATGGGAAACTACAGAATTAGACAATGAATCTGCTTTTAGAAATGTGCATATTGAATTTCTCTTACTGTATGCCCAGCTAAGGTTACAGACATCTGCATATTTATCAAGCAAGATGAGCCTGAAGTGGCCACAAGAGATCATTTGGTCATCCTTATCCAGGCTTAATAAATACCTGTGTGCCCATCTGATCTGTCTGTCACAGCTGGTGGAGCAGCCCGAGTTCGCTGAGATGGTCAGAGAAGATGCTGCATCCCTGGAGGAGCGACACGAGACCGACTCAGTGCCCCTTGTAGATGAAATCCGCTACCACATTGCCAGCACCGTGCAAACATACAGTGCGATTGAGGAGGCCAATCAGAAACTGGACGCCTTGGAGGAGCTTCTCTGCAGCATTAATATAGACTGCTGAGGGGTTAGCAGGTAGTAGCTGGCGGCTGCCTCAGTTTTAAATGTGCTTGAGATGGTGTTCAAGAAGAGGAAATCTTGAAGAAGAAAACATCCTTCTTTATGTTTGTTGTTTTTATTTTATTTGCAGCATATTGTACAGGATGTACAGGTATATATTTTCAAAAGATGACACATCAACTGTGAGACAAGTATTAGTTTTGAGCAAATGATGGTGTTGGTGATTTTTAACATGGTGCATGCATGATATTAGATTCTTTTTTAGTTTTATTTCTTTAGATGCAGTCTAACCATCTATCTACCTGGTTTGACAAAAATACCCTTACCTGTTTTGTGACTAGCAGTCATGTTAAACTCAGCTCAATGACAGGCCCCAACTCAAACTCCACACTTGCAAGTTGAAAGTTGGAAAAACTTCCCGGGAAAATCTGAAAAGGTTTTTTTTATTCAACCCTTTTTTGAACTTACATCAGTATAATTTTATGATGTATTCAAAGCTAAAAAGCCAGTAACTTTTAATAAGGGGTATGATGGGCTGTAATACCAGAACATGATTTCAATGTTTGACATCTGACATTCCTCCTCCTTCTAGATTCTAATCCTGACAAAAATGTCTCCTTTTTCTCCACTTTTTCTGGGGAAACAAAAATCCCAGTGCCCTGTGTGAAAGTAAGTCTCTTTGCTGAGTGTGTGCTTAAGAAAATAAAGATTTTCTTTTGAAAAAAAAATGTCTACAACATTAATATATGTCATAATGATGAAGATATAGTAGGGGAGAGGAGGGTTATTTAAGCCATTTTTTACTTACTCAGGTGAGGGAAAGTGATAAAGAAGTAAAATAATAAAAAAAAAACATTCACCTTCATTTAAGGATGTTTCCTGTCAGACAATGACAAAAACATTTCTGTACCTTGACGCAAATGTGAGGAACATTAAGGAGACTTGAGTTTGATTCTTAATCAAGCTGACTTTCATACTCAACATACTCAAACTTCTCCAAATTCAGATACAAAGCTAAGGAACAGAACTGAGTGTCAATGTTTGACAATTTGGAATCTCAACAGAACTTAATCAAATGGGAACAGAGAACTCAAAGATATTTAATTTTTGCTGTGAATCTGTGAATGAACAGAGTAATAGATTGAGTTCAAGGAGAAATAGCCCAACTCTAAGCTAAAAGTAGTAGTTAAATAATTTGTTCACCCAATATTGTTGAACTTTCTCATAGAGATCCTGCCTGTGCCAATAAAGCACAGAAATGTTCTTTCTTTCTTTTTTTTCTTTGGAAACCAAACATCTGTCACTTCATCATGGTCCAAAAAGGTTACCCATTGATAAGAAAGAAGGAGAAAGCAATGACCTCATTATTTCAATGTATCATGTTGTAATCATTAGATCAAAGTCAAAGTTATTGTAACAGTGATGCCCTAATTTTAAAAATCACTGTTCAAATGACAAGAATAGTCTTAATAATGTGCTTGAACCACTGGCTCAATTTACCGCACAGGTATCATTTTGAGAAAATGGCCAAGCTTAGCAACTCAGGCTAGCCTTATGCTAAAGGGTTGACATGATCTGATATTTGATTAATGATATTAAATCATTAACATGTAGGATTTGCATTTTTATACCAGCATAAATTTGCTTTCACATAACAGTCATTAAAGGTGAAATAAGAAAAAATTACTTTGATGAACAAAAAACAGTTTTAGGTCTATAAACATACAGTACAGGCCAAAAGTTTGAACACACTTCCTCATTCAATGCGTTTATTTTATTTTCATGATTATTTACATTGTAGATTCTCACCGAAGGCATCAAAACTTTTAAATGAACACATGTGGGTTTATGTACGTACAAAAAAAGGTGAAATAACTGAAAACATGTTTTATATCCTGGTTTCTTCAAAATAGCCACCCTTTTCTCTAATTACTGCTTTTTATACTTTTGGCATTCTTCAAGAGGTCGTCACCTAAAATGGTTTTTACTTCACAGCTGTGCCTTATAAGGGTTAATTAGAGGAAATTCTGGCTTTATCAATAGGGTTGGGACCATCAGTTATGTTGTGCAGAAGTCAGGTAAATACACAGCCAACAGCCTGATTGGACACTGTTACAATTAATATTATGGCAAGAACCAATCAGCTAGCTTAAAAAAACGAGTGACCATCATTACTTTAAGAAATTTAGTCAGACAGTCCAGTAAATTGTCATAAAAATAAATAAAACGCAAATTAAATGAGAAGGTGTGTCCAAACTTTTGGCCTGTACTGTATTATGAGTATCAACCAGAAGATGGCGCCATTTCTGAGCTTTCGGTAACTTACTTGTTTGGTTAGTGGTGAGTTTCCTTCATAGCTTGTGTGTTTATGGCCTGTGCTGTAATTTTCACTACATGAAGGTGTCTTGGATTAAAATACAAATGTTTAAGCTTTGTTGGAAACAAAGTAGACATTTAGGTCCATTTCTCAAATAATTCTTCCATCCTCAGGCTCTTGAGTAAGTGACTTGAGTCATTCAATGAAAATGGTGGCTTTTTGAACAGCAATTTCATGTTTCATTTGTATTCTTTTAACTACAAAAACATAGTCCCATAGCAGTGAAAAACCAGCCATTATTAACCAGTCTTAATTAGATATTAATATATTTTAGTTTTACTTTATTAAATCCTTGTTGTTGTTGTTTTTTTTAAAAGCTAGTTCTTCCTATTTGTAACTAGTACCACCAGTGACACAACATGATGAAAATGGCATAAAACAGGTTGTTCTAAACAGATTATCAGTGTTTTATCTGAAATAATTTTACTTTTTATGGTTACTTTTACTGAAATGACTAGTGTTAACTACATGGTTTTTGGTGTTACTACCCAGACACCGGTGACACCTTAAGACAAGGTGGATTTACCAAATGGTGGAAATTGCAGGCAAAACCAAAACCAAACTTCTTAATTCATTAAAATATTCATCAATATTTAAAAAAAATCTAACTTAAAATGTGACACCAAACCACAACTCCTTACCTGAAGGATGTGCCAAAATTATGGCACAAACCATCTTTAAGATATATATTTCTTAAAATGTGCATTAAAACTAGCTTTTATATAGTTTCATGGCAATAAAACACTTCAGTTACAGCAAAATGTGTTTATTTTGTGTCATCTTATAATACTTTTAAGTGTTTTTCCTGGTAAAATCTGCAGGGACAGGAGCCAACGTTTTCTTAGAACGACCCAAACACGCATCCTCATTGGCTCCATCACCTTAGATTTTAAGGTTAAAGAGGAAAAAAAAAAAGCTGTATTTCACCTTAATTTTCCCCCGAGGTTTGGAACATTGAGTGAGCTGAAATCTCAACAGGGAGCAGAGCTGCTGTGAACACACATTACAGTGTGGTTCAACTGAAACACTAAGGCCATCCTTTAGCCAACAAAACCCTTGGCTTCAAGCCTAGCGCCTCAAAGGTTACATGTTGATAAAAGCAAGGATAAACAGCACAATTAGTTATTACCCCGGAAAGCTTGATTTACAAATGTTTTGGTTTTGTTGCTAAGGAAGAGTGTGTAGTTTCAATCTCAGGAGGGAAAGTCCAGTTTCTATTTTGGAATGACATCATAATGTGTGGCCTCAGTGAATGGATAGCTTATTTATTCTCTTTACAGGAGAAACTTGTCTTTCTCAATACTTTATTCAATTCCCATGGAGACAGTGTTCACAAGTGAAAGCAGTCCCTTTATGATGGCACCACGGGGCCCCTGTAAGCTCTCATTTTCAACATTTTCACACCTCAGCTGCCTCTTTTTCTAAACAGGCCACAGTGAAGCCTGAAAACTGTGAGCACTGGATTAAAAGAAAGCACAGCCAGTTGGATCTGACTTTAAAGGTCAGTTTTAGTTGGGCAACTTGGATACAAGACATGACAATGTGGCTCTGGCTAACATTTGTGAGAAAACAAAATGGAATAGAATAAATGTATCATACATCAAGGATAAATCTTCTACAATTCTGATTCACTTCATTTTATTGCAAATTGAATCATTTTCTTTTAAATGCATTTTGATCCACAGCTTGGGTGATTTAAGTTTTTGCAGATTTGCAGTGGCACAAAGATTGTGCATCCTCACATGGTTTTCAGATGCTTTTATTTCATGATCATCCCTTTACTGAAGGTGACAGAAGCCTTATAGAAAGGACACTTATATCTGATCTTTCCCTCTGTCCATGCTGTGACTCATATTTCAGTCATGTGTCTGCTACTGCCCTTAAAAACATTTCCCTTTTGCTTGATGATTTCCATCTGTTTGGCAGAAGAAAAAAAATTATCAAGGATAAGGCAGCAAAGGGTAAATTCTCTTGGCTCTTGAGTCATACGAATGCGTGACTCACTGAGACATCAGCATGACTTCTGTGTCCTTATCCTGAAAATGTACAAGGGCAGAAATCTCTCAAACAATAAAAGGAAAAACCTGTCCTTATTTTGTGTTTCTCTTCCATAGAATAAAGGTTAATATCTCAGTTGGTGATGGTTTGTGTCCCTCACATGCAGAGCTATAAATACCTGACTCTTTACTGTAATGTTCTATCTGTAAAATTCCCGATTATGCATCATATAACTCTATGGTCACCTATGCCAACTGACCTCAGGTGTTTATTTCAAGCCTTTGCGCCTTTATTAGCTCCTGTATTATTAGTTTTAACGTCAGGTGCTGTGCAGATGACGTGTACATAACATGCAGGGCTGTGTCATTCACACCATCTGTCTTTGTTGCTTTCCAGGAACCTTGATGTTCTTCTATACATGGCTCCTATACAGAATTCATCACATTTGGAACAGATATAAAAGGCAGGTGGTTAAATATAAAGATTATGCAGATCACTGTTGCAACTAAGTTCTTATTTCTACTTTTTATTGTTGCTGTCCTAAACTTTTAGTAGTTAACCTTACATTACATTTATTTTGCAGCATAGTATGTTGCAATAGATCCGATTATATATGTTATTCCTTAAATGTGAATCTCAATTTAAAGTGGATATTAAGACAGCAGCTCAGGAAAAGTATGTAATATCCCCAAAAAACTATTCTCTGATTATTATTGTTGGAGTTGATCAATTTTATTTATTTTTTTATTATCAAAATGAAAAAGCTCTCAATATTGGTTTTGAAAAACAGCCCTAAGCACCTCTTGATAAATACATTACCTCATCATGTTGTATCAAATAAAAAGTTGTCTTGAATGAAGAAAAGTAGTGTTAAAAAGACCTGATCTTTCATTTTTCAAAACAAATACACGTCTTGTCACCTCATCGGGACAGTCTGTGTGAATCCTTCGGCCGAATGAGTCGCTGTAATCCACTTCTCCTCATAGTCCTTTTTACTACACAAGTATTTCAAAACCTACAAAATTTAAAATTTAGAGACAAGAATTAACTGATTTTTTAATTCTATTTTCTGAAATGGAAGACTAAAACAATGGGGAAAGGATCAAAAGGGTAATTAAATGGACCATGACTTTTTAAAGGGAGAAAACTTATCTGCACAAAATAAATGGTGTGACACATCAGATTTATTTGAATGTGATCAGCTGTTTCTTTACATAACTATTTTATCAGCTAGCAAAGAATTAAACAATTTCTTTCCACAGTGGATGATCTGACCTGTAATCTTGCTGCTATGATTTGTTTCTTGAACTACAACAGTTTTAAAAGGTGTCTTTTTTCTGTGACAGACAAACCTGCACTGAGGTGACCTTGTCTCTGCCCATTGATATGTCCTCCCAGGCGACAGAAGACATGATTCACTGCTGCTGTCACTGCCAATATCCTAATTTGCTATTACGCAGGGATTACCACCCAAGAGAGGGAGAGAGTGGTAAGCCCGTACTTAGCCAGAGACTGACCTGAAGAGCTTTGTTTGTCCCCCGACTCACTCAATCCATTTGACGACCTAATGTTACATGACTTTGGTTAAACAATACTGTACTCTGTTTATGTTACTGTAGTTTCAGTCCTTGTTGTGGGGAATAGACTGTCTGTATTTAAATTTCATGACAGTGACTTAGAACTTGTGTTGTTAGAAGCCTGTGTTGTTCAGTCCCGGCCAGGCATTATGTAAGGAGTGGCACAGTGAAGACAACAAATGCACTAAATTAAACGATAGGTCCCCGCCATGGAGATCCTTTTATCGGATTGTCTCGAAATGAGAGCCTCCCTGTAGCCGCTCAGCTTCCCCCTCATTTCCACCATCATGTCATGCATAAGGCAAGCAGGAGGATGTCTCTGAAGTTTCATAAACACTGACTGCAGCTCAAGCTTATCAAGCAGGAATTTTGTTTATCTCTGTGCTCAGTGTGAAGGCTCCTCTTAGAAGTGTGTGACAGTCAGATGCTTACACTTAACATAGCCTTGGTAATATGGGATTAAGCTTTACGTGCTGCCCTGAAGTCTTAGCAGCCAGGACACAATCAAGCAGGCAA